>ML784232.1:469583-504650 GCA_009831015.1 Picea engelmannii | reverse complement strand
GGGGGGGGGGGGGTCCGGTAAAAGTTGTTTTAAAAAGAAACCACCCCACCACATGTACCCTTCCTACAGGTGTGGAACCCCCCCATAAAACCACTTACCTCCCTACCCCCCTTCCAGAAACCACTTTTCCCTCTCCGAAAACCATCTTTCCCCAACTAAAAGCCGTTTTGCACACAGTCTACCATTCATTTTCTGAGGTAATTTCCGAGAAAAACAGGATGAATTTTGAGAAACTGAGAGAGGTTTTTACTTCGAACGGGCCATATAACAATAAACTATCCCATTTTTCTCATATATATTACATATTGGGAGAATAAATAACATCTTTGAGCCTTATTTTTCGGGATTTAGGATTTTCCTGTTTGACACATATTTTTCAAATGCAGATCTCGGACATATGGATATGAATTTCCTAAAACATAGAGAGGTTTTTTCTCAGAACAAGCTGATATGAAAAAAAATCTTCCATATTTTGCACAACTAGCTTGGTTTGGGTGAAACAAGCTCATCATTGTAGCCCTGTTTTTGTACTTGTTCGGTCTATTTTTTGGGGATACAGTGCCAGATTTTAATGTAATAGGTTGCTCTTTTTTGGGGATCAGTTAGATTCGAACCCATGAGCTTGAGGTACCTATATATCTCTTGTAATTTTGATGTAATGGGGGGTTTGGAACCTGTTGAATAAAAATTTCTCATTATTGTAATCAACTCACATAACCACATTTGATCAAATACAATAATACAATTACAACAGTTGCAGGATTCTTGTGTCACGTATGTTGGCGAAGTGTTTCTTATGTAATCTATTTTCTCTGCTTTCATATGTGTTTCTTTTCTCTATTATTTTAAATAGAATCAAGTTTGGTATTTGTTTTAAAACACCTTGTTCCGGTTTAAATAAATATCAATGTTTTCTACTTGAAGGTTAATTCTAGGATTCTTAATTGTCTTGTTATTACCTGATCCACTCATTAATTCTTCCCAATCATTCATCAAACCTCAAAGGATCCAACCAAGGTATCTACCTTTCCCTGTAAGGTTGTCTATAGAACCTGTCCTTGACTGAATTCCAGCTTGTGACTCCATTGCCCAATTTCCCATTTTATTTGTTCCATCCAACCAATTTAAAAAACCAAACCCTGTACTATCATAAATAGCCTAAAATTCCCAACAAACAAAGGTAAATTTTATAGAGAGATCCCTCTCTAGTTCTAGGAGGGCTAGATCCTAGACTCCAAAGTGGTTTTGTGGTTACCTTTGTCAACTTCTTCCTCAACCTGAGAAATTACAGAGTGCTAACATTTTTGGCGACCATGCTAGGGACGTTCCTCATAAATGTGCATCAAAGATTAGATTTGACTTCTGATGGTGAAAAAAATCCAAACAAAGGAAGGCTGTACCATTCACCTAGCGACTCCACACATCAGATGAGAAGTTTGAATATGAATCCACTAGGCTAATGAAGAACTCAGATGCTGCTACAATTGTTTCAAGGTATGCATGTTTGGAATTTTCACATATTTATGGTTTTCCAAATCCTTTAGCCAAGGATGGATATTGTTTGAGAAATGGTCCAAAATTTAATGGTGAGGATTTGAGTTTGAATTTGAAGCATATATCAAATTTTCATGATTTCACTAAGATTATTAGAGTCAAACATGAAGATGTTTTCCTCATATTGTTTTATGATTCATTCCAAGGGAAATGTAGAAGCTGGGTTGATGGTTTACCCGCCAAATCCATAAGATATTTTTTAGAGTTTGGATTATTTTCTTGGAAACATGGATGGAAAAGACAGAATTTGCAGTAGCCCCTGTTTCTATTCAAGGTTTTAAAGAATGGAATGATATGTACACTGATGAGGAAATTGATGAAAAATTTTCTACATGTTTGTCTTCTTATTTAAAATCATGTAAAATCAGTTCAGATCCAATTTTTGGATGAATTTTCCAAGGGAATTGAAAAAGAACTCGAGGTTTTAAAAGATCACGAAACACCCCTAAGTTTTTCATTTCAGGGTCTTTCTTTTGAAGTCTCTTTTCATCAGAGCCAGAAAGACACATTCCTATCTTTGCCATTTGATATTGAGAATGAGGAACGTTTTGATGTGGATCAAGAGTTTGACAACTCACATATGGAACATTATGTGCAAGAAGATAACACCTATGAACATAGAAAACATGAAAGTCAAGTTACAAAACATATTCAGAATGATCAAGCAGGGCATGGCATATATGATTTTAAAGATCCTATATCTATGTATATGGAAGAGTTTTTCTGTTTAAACACTCAACTATGGTTTCACCGTGAAAACCAAATACATTATGAGTTGCTTTTGCCATCACACTGCCTTCTTTTGATTGTGATCAAGCATAGTCAAGGAGTAAAATCATTGAATTGGTTACTTGATTGGATATATTGGATATTTGATATTACTTGATCATGCAGTATGATTTCTAGTAGTGTAGGGTAGGTAGGTGTGCAAATAAGCTTGCTGGGCAAGCACCTTTTTCATTACATTTCAATTTCACTTTCATAGTTTCATTTTCAGTTTGGAGTAGTTACAATTTTGATTTTCAGTTTGAAAGTGGGTTGAGTTTAGTTGGAGAAGGTCACAGGTTGCAGCTCACAGGTTTGAAATAGGTACAAAAGAAGAACATTGAACAAGTTGCAATATTCAATTTTGGGAACAACCCAATGGATAAAGCACTGATCTGCATATTCATCGACCTTACATTAAAACATAGCTCAAGGTTCTTCTTATTTAGACCTTAGATTAGTTAAAGAAAACAAACAATAATATTTAATCCATGCAAAGGGATATTGTCACAAGAGTTCGATCAATGATTTGCACGAAAAGAAGCTTCAATTTCATTCTTTACAGTCATGAAATTGAAGAGGGAAAACGATCAATAAGTGACACAAACATATTATCATGAAAAAGATAAAAATTCAAACAATACTGATTGGCACTAAACAATCACACCTTTGTACAAAAGAAAATCAATCAATCTGACACATATAGACATACTAGGAAGTGAGTATAAGAAGTGATTTTGTATTTCAAATGACAATGAAAAATAAGATTCTAGTTGGGCACCCAACAAATGGCGAATCACTGGGTGAATTAGTTATCTCTATCCTGGTGAAAATGTCACATCATGAAGACTAAAAGAATCGGCTTGTCAGATACTCAAGTTTCCTCTGAGAGTTTCTCATTTGGTTTGTATAGAAATGATATTAGCCCTGGTGGGGTATGCTGATAAACCGGTGCAGTCATGTTTAACAAACTAAGGGTCAAAATTATTTAAAGGATTGAGATATGAAAGATAGTTTCTCCCTTGAGTCATGCGAGTTTATGAGTAGTACTTCGATACCACTGCATGGCCACTGCTGCCAGAAGGTGTTCATAGCCTCGACAAGGTTTCCTTTTAACCCAATTAGATGCTTCTATCCCATCTAGTATTTAAGAAAACATGGTATATTGATCCTGGAGTTATTTATTTTGATTCTTTTGACAATTTAGGAACTAGATGAAGGTCACAAATCTGGCTTGGTGACCAATTAACAATAGTGTCATCCACATAAATCCAATAAAATGAACAAGTCCACTCGTGATGAGACCCCCTGTCCTCTAGTTTAGAGAGTTGGAGGCCACTGCACTGGCTTGGTAATAAAAAATGGTAATGTCACTTCTATGTATTCTCTATGGTCATAATGGATTGGCTCATGATGAGACCTTCCAACCCTCAGCTAGAAACTTGTAAAATTTTATTTTGAAAACACAGGTGATCCAATCATGATATTTGAAATTAATATCTCAACAAGAGATTTTCTAAAATACGTGGAAGAAGATCCAAAAAGTTCTTTAAGAATGAGGGCTAGTGTAAGAAGTCTTAAGATGTACATGATTGTCAAGGGTTAGACCAATTTTCTGAAACAATCCTTTACAAGGAAAAGGGAAATAAAAATGGCAACAAGTAGATTTAAAATTTAAACATCAGGGCTAAGGTATATTTTTTAGTTTCAATACCATATTTGAACTCTCATTGGTGGCTTGGAAATCAAAAGACAATGCATTCTTTTAAAACCATATTCCTTTATGATGATCGGTTTGAACATCAAAATAAAATATTAGAAAGACAAGCAAAACAACAATTAAATTTCACTCAAAGAAAAGGAAAAAGAAAAACACACCACAAACTAGATATTTACAAACTAACTTTTTACAAGTAGATTAGAAAAAGTACTTTTTGAGGTCTGGCCATTTATTGGAAAAGTATCTTGTTTTCCCTTTAGAGTTTGGAGACGAAAAGAACTATGACTGAGTTTTTCTTTAACAATAAACCAACCTAGCCATATATTTTGAAACTTGGTGTGTTACCCTTTATTCTCATGTTCCTTATCCCACCTAAGAACTAGATATCCTACGTTGAAGTTTCTATCGGAAGATGAACTCTTATCAAACCAATATTTAACAATTTTTTGATGTTGATCTAATTTATGTTTAACCTGTGTCCTGGTTTCCTCAAGTTTAATTAAAGCACTAATTAGATTTTCTAAGGCGGGGAATTATTACTCTTGAACCTTTTGGGATAGATGAAGTGATGGTAACAATACATTGGGAGGAAGGATAACTTCTCTTCCATACACAAGGAAGAAATGGGAGTTACCGATGATTTCCTTAGGGGTGACCCTGTCATCCCATAGTGCATTAAACAAAGCCATGTGCCAATTTTTATGATTGTTCGACACTATTCTTTTTAGGATTTTGATTAAATTTGTATTCGTTGATTCAACCATGCCATTTCCTTGGGGGTAATAGCTGGAAGAATATTTTAACTTGATTCCTTTTTCTAAAGCATAAAAAATTATGTATAATGAAGAAAAATAAGAAGCATTGTCAAAAACCAAACATTCTGGTATCCCAAAATGAGTAATGATATGATTTTCTAGGAATGAAATCACCTGATTAGGGTTGACCACTCTTCAGACCATGGCTTTAGACCACCTGGTAAAGTATTATGTTTCCGTGGGAATGTACTTATGCTGATGCAAAGGGGATGGGTTGAACGACCCTATGATATCTAGGACCCATTGTTGGAATGGTGCATCGATTGTAATGCGCTGTAAAGGGAAAGTGACTTTCTTTACTCATCCTGCAGCCTTTTGACATATTGTGCATTTGCAGGCTATTGCATGGGCATCTTTAAACAAATGGGCCAATAGTACCCAACTCTAAGGACTTTGTGAGCAGTTGTTTCATCGCCAAAGTGGCCTCCTGCATTATCAGAATGAAATTCAATTAACACTTTTTTAGATTCTTCATGTTCTAGGTAGCATAACAATACACCATCAAATTTTTTTCTGAAAAGCACATCATTAATAAATTGAAAAGGTGCATATTTGAGCCTTAGTTATATTCTCCTTTTGTAGTCAATATGTTTTGGGGTAGTTCCATGTATCAAGTAAAACTTAATATCATTATACCAGGAATTTGGCATGGTTTGCGTTTCATCAGACAATGTCTCGTCCAGTAAGATGAGTTTATTATTAGGTGGATTAACTACATCAACCACTAATTTACAAAGACCTTGACCTATAAAAATTTGGGTTGGTTTAATCTCGATATCATATTATTGAAGAGAGGTCATCCACTGAGCCCTCTTCTACCCAAGTTCTTTTTAAACCAATAGATTTCTTACTATCGAATACAAGACAATGACTTTAGTTTTGGACTTCAATAGGTAGGGCCTAAAGTTTTTTACCGATTTAAAAACAACAAAAGCTTGCTGATCAATTGCAAGATAGTTCATTTTTTCTCCTTTAAAATCATAACTCATGAATGAGATGGGGATTTCATTATTATCATCATTTTTATGGGTGAGTACCGCAACATATGATCTATCTGATGCAAAAGTGTAGAGGGTAAAGTCTTTGGAAAAAATGGGGCTCATTAAGGATGAAGCTTCTGTTATAGCTTGTCTGATGGAATAAAAGGCATGGTTTTCTTGTGATTCCAATTTAAAAATAACGCCCCTTTTATCATATTTTGTAGGGGCCTAACCATCTCATAAAAACTAGGCACAAAACGTCTGACACAATTTATTTTACCAAGAAAAGATTGCATATCTTTTTTCAATGATGGAGGCGAAAGATTGGCTATGGCTTGTGTTCGTTCAGGGTCTATCATAATTCCATTTTTTGATACTATAAATCCAAGTAACTTTCCCTGATCAACAACAAAGATTGATTTCTTGGGGTTTAATGAAATCCCATACTTACCACAATATTCCAATACACTCCTTAGGTGAGATAAGTGATTTTTTTATTATTTGAGAAGGCGGTAAGATCATCCAAATAGACAACCAACGAGTGATTTATAAGCCCACAAAAATCCATATCCATGGCCATTTGGAAAGTGGCCCCAATATTGGTTAGTCCGAAAGGAATTTTACAATAAGCATAAGTTCCCCAAGGGGTTCGAAATGTAGTTTTAAGCTAATCTGATGGAGACATAAGGACCTGGTTATATCCAAAAAAACCATCCAATACGGATATTCTTTCAGCACCAGATACCAGTTGTAAGATCTGTTCCATGGGGAGAACGAGGTAATTATATTTATCAGAGGCCTAGTTTAAGTTGCATAAATCAACACAAAGTCGTATTTCCCCATTCTTTTTCCTTACCGTGACTAGATTGGACACCCTTTGGGTTTGCCGAACAAGAAACATGATCTTAGCTGTTAACAACTTATTCAATTCTTTTTTTATTATGGGTTCTAACTTTGGGTGCATGATGTAAGAGAATCGCCATCAAAGCCAAATAGGCCGAGTGTGGAGGTAGAATTCAACATCTCAGCATGCCAAAATTTCAAATCAACATTAAACAAAAGCATGAGCGGTTGTTGAGATATTTTGGAAAATATCGTTTTTAAATACTTTGTTTGTAAAATCAGGTCACCGCCTGAGAATGGTTGGTTGTTGTAAATTCTTACATGACTGTAAGGTGTTACAGATGTGAAGCGTCAACTCTTATATGTTAATAACTCACATTTATTGTAATAGGACTAAGTAGGTAACCGCTAGAATGATGATGGGATATAATTCATATAGGATGGAGAAGAGCTCGAGAAGCCACTCCTTAGAGAATTTTTTTGTATTGTGTTGTAAGACACAATAGAGTATGAGAATGAGATTATATGACGGAGTAAGAAGTTAGATGTAGCAGTTAGACATAGAGAGTCTCGAGACAATGAAGAACTGTGTAACTTATGTAAATAGTTCATGAACGAATAAAACATACAAAAATTGATCCAAATGCTTGGACAATGTTCATTTAGGTGTGTATTTGAACAAATGATATGTTCTCTGTGTTTTTATCTTCATTTTTCTTATGTATGTTTTCATAGTTGAGTATATGGACTTATGAAGTATTAGATAAGTTTTAATTGTTTCTCTTCGGATATCTCAGATACAAGGAGTGCATATTTTCCACAAGGTGTGCGTCGATAGAGTCTATATTTGACTCATAGAAGCTTAGGAGGGATAACGAGAAGCTTAGACCGAGTGTTGCAAGGAGTGCATGGGGTCAAGAATTGACTAAGTGTCGATAGGCTAGGACTGTGAAGCGTAAGGAGTGAGTAGTAAGATTTCTTTTGAAGAAATATCTAAGTCTAAACTTTGTTAGAGATTCAAAGATCACAAGGAGTGCATCAAAGGTCGAAATCCTCAGAGGAATCAAGCTTAGAAGAGATAGCGACAAAGATTCAACATAAAGGGAGAAATATATTGAAGGTTGAAAATTGACGGAGGAGATCCCTTCGGAGGAATTCAGGGTCACTAATAGCCATTAGATCTCAAGAAGGTGCAAGGAGGTTAAATCCTGAGGTCCTTCGAAATCCGTGTATTCAACATTCTTCATTTGTGATAGAGTCAAAACCCCCGAAGCTACGAAGCCCAAAGTCTATATGGACCATAGATCCAGAGGAAGGTACATGGCAGTGTATCATTGAAAGGAGGAGAATGAGCTATCCAGGAGGAAGTAGTAGTGCAACACTGGAAGCTGTCGAAGTCCCATACTGGTGAAGTGAATCCTAGTCATCAGTATCGAGGAGGGTACATGGCAGCATATTTGAGAGTTCAAGGGGAAGAAATTTGGAAAGATACGCAAGGATCAGAGTGAAAAATTCATGAAGTCATGAAGGACGAAGCATATCTAGACCATTAGATTGAGAGGAACACGTGGCGGAGATCCGCATCATTCAGAGGAAACTCCCTTCGAAGGAAAATGGTTGAGGCGCATCAAGAACCGCCCAAGTGTGAAATAGTGAAGTCCATCTAAGCCGTCGATCTGAGAAGGACACACGTCAACAGATCACAGACTTCGACAAAGAGGACAAGGGGAAAGAGAAGCGTTGACTGAAGGTCGCTCAAAGGATAATCTCAGCCGTAGATTGAGATGAAGACGTGCCACTCGATCCTTAGCTTTGCGTGGAAAGTACTTTGAGGAAAAATGATTTGGAGCGTTCGAAAATCCCGAATGTTGAAGCTCCGAAGTAGATCACAGTCGTTGGTTGTTGGAGGAGTGCGGGCCGTAGATCTGGTTTGAGTGTGTATTCGCCTGTTCCAATTGTGGCGGATTCAGAGACAGGTGTGTCAAGAATACCCGAAGCTCAAAGTTCTAAAGTGAGCGAGGAACGAAGGTTTAAGTGCACGGTTTTGACCAGGGTCACGTGGAGGAATCTACGGGTACTTAGAAACTCCCAAAAAGGGGATTTCACACCCGAGAAGTAGGACATTGACTTGTGGAGAAAATATAAGAGGTTCAATGTGAACTTGTGAGCTGATTCATCATCCAAAGTTGATCGATCCTAGTCTGGGAGGTCGTGCAACCCTGAGGGAGAGTAGGGGGTATTAATCAAGTGGTATCAGAGCCTAAATTTTGTTTGCAGATCATAGGCAAAGGCGAGAAGGTGAAAGCAGATACTCTGATACCATCAAGTGGTATCAAAGCCTAATTTTGTTTGCAGACAACAAACAAAGGAGACAAAGGATAAAGTTTGATACCATCAAGTGGTATTAAAGTGTAACTTTTCTTGTAGACAACAGGAAAAGGTGAAAGAGTTTTGTTTGATAACATCAAGTTAGAGACAAGGAAATCAAAGTAGTGGAACCATTCCACCTAGAAGGTGCAGAGAGAATCTAGAAATGGAAGAAGAAATGAGGTGACTTAGAATGAGATTGGATGCCATGGAAAAAACACAGAGGAGAGCACCAGATGCTAGTGACATCAACGAAGCTGAAAGTGAAGAGGTAGAAGAGGAAGGAGCTGCAGAAGGAGAACCTGTAGAAGAACGATTGTTAAAATTTGTTTTGAGAATAGGAGCCAGAGAAAAAATAGAAGAGGTTTAGTGTGAACCTGTGAGCTGATTCAACTCCCGAAGTCAATCGATCCTAGACCGAGAGGTCACGTAGCCCCGAGGGAGAGTAGGGGGTATGAATCAAGTATGCAATAACTAGGTTGAAAGGTCATGCAACATTATGGTGGGATGAACTACAAGATGATCATATGAAAAGATAAGCATAAAATAAAAAGTTGGGACAGGATGGTAGCCAAGTTGAAAGTGAAATTTATCCCAAAAGACTATCTATTTAGAAAGTTACAGAACTTGAGACATAAAATTCTATTAGTGAAAGAATACACTGAAGAATGTATAGACTGAATATCAGGGTTGGAAAGAAAGAAAATGATGATGAGAAAACAACCAAATATATAAATGGGTTGAGATATGAGATACAAGAGGATATCAACATGATGTCTGTTGGCACAATCAAGGATGCTTATCAAGTAGCATTTAAAGATGAAGAGAAGTTGGCCAGAAAACAAAGCCAACGAAATAGGGGAGAAAAGAGGTAAGGGATATTTTCGAGAGAAGTTCCAGAAGCCAAAACAAGAGGTTGGAAAACATCATAATCACCCTGAAAAAGGGGGAAGTTCTAAGGAAGGACAACACAAAGGAAGAAACTATTTTCCTCAAGGAAGAGGAAGAGGCAGAGGAGGTGAATTCAGATGTTATGCCTATGGAAAGACATGACACATGTCTTGGGAATGTACCAAGAGAAATAAATAAGGAGGAGGAGAAGCACACATTTCTTAAGCTCAGAAGAATGTGGAAGTAGAAGCAACATAAGGAGGAAGGAAACTTATGATGAGAAAAGTTCTTCTAAAGCCAAATAAGGAGATGGAAGAACCATTTCAATGAACGAATTTGTTTAGGACTTCTTGCAAGACAAAGGACAAAGTTTGCAAGATGATTATAGATAGTGGGAGCACTGATAATATAGTATCCATAGAGATGGTGGAGAAACTAGAGCCGGAGACAACTGCACACCCAATACCATACAAGGTATCGTGGTTTCATAAAGGACATCAAGTAATGGTAAGTCAACAATGCAAAGTTGAATTTAAAATAGGAGGCTATAAAGAGGAGATTTTATGTGATGTAATTCCTATGGATGTTTGTCATATTTTGTTGGGGAGACCCTGGCAGTTTGATAGAAATGTCATTCATGATGGGAGGAAAATTACTTACACCCTAGAGAAGAATGGTATAACACATATGTTGCTGCCAATAGAAGACAATGATCCAAAGAAGGAGGCTAGTTTAAGTATACTTCTCATTAGTGGGAAGTAACTCTTGAATGAGGCCAAGAAGGAACAAGGGATACAATTTTTTTTAGTGAGGAAGCCAAGGGTTATCCTTACAAATACTTCTATGGATGATTTACCCAAAGAATTCCAGGAACGGTTAGAGAATTTTGTTGACATAGTAGTGGATGAGTTACCTCACTCATTGCCATCACATTGCCCTTATTCCAGAAGCCATTTTTACAAACAAAGAGGTGTATAGGTTGACACCTCGAGAGATTGAAGAGGTCAAAAATCAAGTCCAGGAGTTGTTGGATAAAGGTTTAGTTAGGGAAAGTCTAAGCCCATGTGCAGTACCAACTATGTTGAGTCCAAAGAAGGATGGAGGATGGAGAATGTGTACAGATTCTCGAGCCATCAACAAGATCACCATTAGGTATAGATTCCCTTTTCCAAGAATGGATGATTTGATGTATTTCTTGAGTGGAGCAAGATATTTAAAAAAAATAGACTTGAAGAGTGGATGCCATCAGATAAGAATGAGAGAGGGAGATGAATGGAAGACAACATTTAAGACAAATGAAGGTTTTCTTGAATGGATAGTCATGTTGTTTGGGTTGACAAATGACTCAAGAACATTTATGTGGTTGATGAATGAATTACTAAAAGGATTCATAGGTAAATTTGTGATTGTATATATGGATGATATACTAATCTTCAGTAAAAGAAAGGAAGAACATTTGAAACAATTGACATTAGTGATGAGGAAATTGCAACAAGAAAAGTTGCTGATAAACTTGAAGAAAATTTCTTTTATGAATACATAAATCATATTCTTTGGTTTTGTGATCTCTTCAAATGAATTGAAAATGGATCTAGAGAAGGTGAGAGCAATCAAAGAACGACCATCACCAAGGAGCATATTCGAGGTAATAAGCTTTCATGGGTTAGCAAGTTTTTGTAGGAAATTTATCAGAAGTTTTAGTGGTATATGTAAGCCCATACTGAATATTGTGAAGACGAAGCATAAGTATTTTAATTGGACATAGGAGGTTGAGAAAATATTCAGAGTGTTGAAGGAGAAGATCACAGGACAACCAATTCTGGTCTTACCATATTTTGGGAAAACATTTCAGGTAAGGTGTGATGTAAGTGGAGTAGCTATTGGAGTAGTCTTGAGTCAAGATAATAGGCCAGTTTCTTATTTAAGTGAGAAACTAAATGACACCAAGAATAAATATTCCACATATGACAAATATTTTTATGCAGTGATTCAAGATTTGAAGAAGTGGAGGCACTATCTAATTCCAAAAGAGTTTGTATTGTATAGTGATAATCACTCTTTACAATTTATTACTAGGCAAGAAAAGTTGAACCTCCCAGCCATAGACCAAACTGCTCATCACTCTCAGTAGTGGGTCACCCCCAAGCTAGGACTAAACTCTATCAGGCAAGGCATTCCTAGGAAAGGCAAGGTTGACAGGGAAGTCACATAGTACATAATGAAGGGTTTCCTCCAAGGAGCCACTTATGCCCAAAAATCATAGACTCTCATTCCCCACATGCCTGTCCCACCCCAAGAGTGTACACCTTCATTGTCACACAATCCATATGTTGCTACACCTCCCTTTCCAATACTTCAACAACAGGCTGGATCAAGAATTCTCAGAGCCATGTAGATGCTACTGGACTTCCTCCAGGAGAGCTCACTTCCTCAACATACTCTCTCTTCTGGAGAGAGTTACTCACATGCCTGACAACCTGCTTCTTCACACTCTCTCCTCAACACACAATCAAGGTGATGGAAACAATAGAAACTGGACGTGGGGAAATGATACTGACATGAAAATACGCAGGAAACCCACAGGTACATGTATAGCGAGGGTAACCACATCAACAAAATTGGGTATGGATTTGGTAATGACATCAAGCCACACCAGTCCAGAGAAGACATGGGTAGCAACATCAAATGGATAAGGTTTGATGTGACTCAGGAACTACACAGTTTTTCTGTGCTTCATAAGACAAAAAAATTAGCTTCATAACACAATGTGTCGATTCCCCCCCTAGGTTGCAGAGGTCAACAATGGAGAAAAACAAAGTTTCCTGTGTGAAGGCTCTCTCCGTCTACTTGCGTACAAGCATGGGGAGTCTGCCCACCTTCCCCAGGGAATCCCAACGAACTGAATTTCCCACCTAAAATTGCATGCACCCAGGTTGATACATGTCTTTCTAAAGCTGCATGAGCTCCACTTAACATTCGTTCCCTTCCCATAGGAACCTAGGACAACATAGATTATGTCCAAACCTTAGCCTCTAGGAAATAATAATATAATATTATTCCTTTAGATGTAATCCCTGTAGCTTATCCCCTTTTCCTAGACTCTTAGTCCCTTCCCCTTCCCTACATAGTGGATCTTAGTCCCCTATAAATATTTCTTCGTGGTCGGTCTACACGCAATGATGTAATTATATTAATGATGTGAGTATTTACATATACAAATTCAAGCTTAATGGCCTTATAATCTAGGCACTCTAGCCTAATAAACACATAATCCTTCTAGCTTATTATAACTCTGCTCACCAGCCTATCAACCATGTTTACAATTCATAATTACAACTGGGGTTCTACTTGGGGATATTACAATCCCCTCCCCTTATTTTTGCGCTATCCTTCATGCAACCTCTTTATACATATACAATTAAAAAATGATTCAAAAAGCTCGAATATTTAGCTATTGGAAGCTTATTATCCACCTGGTGCTCTACTTTCAAGCACCAATTTTGGTGTTCATACTGCAACTGAAATTCAATTGCTCCATTCCATAGAGCTGATTCAGGAAATAATTCAACTCATTGTTCCTTATTACATGCTTCAATTAAACCTCATTGAAAGCCTCGACTGGCTGTAGATCCATGATGTTCCACCCATCCTTAGATCTCACTATTGATAAAATCTCAGCAGGGGCTATGACTCCATAGACGTAAACACTCTTCTCATACACCTATTCATTCAAAAACAACATTAGAACATACATGCAATATATATACATGCAATTCTAATAAAATTATAACCTGTATACAAGATACATAACATACAATTAATAGAGAATTGATACTTATCTTTTGATTGAGAAGATATTCCACCCCTGAGAAGGGATATGACTCCATCAAGGAAATGGCTTCCCAAGATAGCCATGGTTCACAATCCATATCAACATGGTCTAGGCCAAGGTACCAAACCTCAGCAGAACTCCAACCAACGGTCTCTCATTCCCCACATGCCTGTACAATCCAAGTGTTAGGTGTTTTATATGTACTAAAAAAGACACTAAACTACCCTCAATCAAATTGTCAACCCGGGGTAAGTAAACTTAGAGTTGTAGCAAAATATATGCCAAAGGTAAAAAGGTTGGTAGGAGTATAGTCAAACTACAGAAGGCAACTATCTAAGACTAATCTATTCAAGAAAACCTATCTAATGAGCAAACCCTACTAAGAAACTTGAAACTAGGCAACCTAAGTACTTTTGGGTCAAGGACTGATGGATAGTTCCTAAGAAAGCAAGTAAAAACCCTATTCAAAGCAAACTAGTTCATGACAGTAAGCAAAGGTAAACTACTAAGCATACTAAGCAAATGACAAAAGAAAACTTCTTTAACTTGCCAACCTATATCCAATGAGCAACTACCCTATGAAAGCAAATACATAAGCAAGTAAGAAAAATCATCTATCTAACTTATTAAAGAAAATAGACATGCAAGCAAAAACACCTAACTACCCTACTAAAGCAAATAGATAAGCAAGCAAAAGCACCTAACTAACCTATTAAAGAAAATAGACAAGCAAGCAAAAGCATAAAGAAAAAGACAAGTAAGCAAAGACTTCTCATTGAACAACTACCTAGCCTAAGAGGCAAGTGAGCTAAATGCCCAATGCAAAACTATTTCTCTTGCATGAAAGGAAGTTTAAATGCTCAATGCAATGCATGAAAGGAAATCTATTCTATTGAAAGCAAGAAAGACTATCAACTAAACTTATGAAAACAAGAAACTATCTCTTCTAAACTACGAAAGCAAGAAACTATCTTTAATCTATGAAACACTCAAATGCAATGCTGGTGGTTGTGTGAATGCCTTCGGTGGTGACAGATGATATCTCGATGACACTTGACAACAAAGGACAATTCTAATGGTATAAGCTCAATACTAATTTCAATGGCAAAATGAAAGGTGTGAAGTAAACAGTCCAATGAAAAATTAGCCATGATAAAAGTAATTTTAAATACCCTACATATTCATGTATAAACCATCAACATCATTATTTAATTAAGAAATTCAATTGCATCTTAATCTATGAAAGGAAATTGTGTGAAAGGAAACTATACTATGTCTAGTTTAATCATTCAAGCTATGATAAGAAAATGACTGAAAAGATAAATTAAAAACATGATATTAAAAAGTGAATTGACAATTACATTTAACCAATAACTAAGAAAGTGAAATCTATTTAAAACTGAAGTAAGCAAGCTATGATTCAAAAACTGGAAGCAAATCTATCCATCCATCAATCTTTGTCAGAAGAAACTTAGATTAAAACTATGCTCTGTTCTAATTAAAAATCTGTTCTAAGCTTGACTGTAAAAATATAAAAGACAACACAATTTATCATCTAACTACATGCGAGGTTAGTATAATTAGAGAGAGACTTGCAAGCCTTTTCTAATCTACGAGATTAATGCATGTTAATACATCTCATCATTCTAACCTGTAAAAGAGAAGCAAATCAATTAAGCTACAACAAATTAATTAACTAAATAAAAATATGCATGTACAACAAATAAAGAAAGAACAATTAAATTAAGAAATGCATAAATCAACATGAAGAGAGTTACCAGACTGCTGGTGGCCCCCCCAGCAAGTCGTGTTCACTCTCTAAAATTATACAATGAGCTTAGCAGGCCAAGTTCACCATACAAATCCAAAAATGCAATTCTGGCATCATTCTGGCAATGTAAAAAAAACCCAAACAGAGCAAAATCGTTTTTATGGTAATTCTAATGCTTATGCTACTTGGTTAACAATCTAATGATCATCCTATTGGTATTTATAAGCTTACAACCCAGGTGGTCGACCACAGGAGGGTCAAACCACCTCTAAATTTGGAAAATTACATTAAATGCATCCATAACTAACAAAACGAAGGAACCCAATAAGCACCCTCTTTGGACAACTGAAATCGAGTTGTCTTGAGCTTCGTAACTGGAGGGGGTGATGACAAAAAAAACCCATGTGCTCGATTTGTCCACCATTGGACGCCAATACCATAACCGCCAACTTGCCTTGCATTTTTGTGCAATACTGGGTGCCAGAACGAGTGCCAGATCAAGTACCGGAACAAGTGTTGGATCAAGTGCTGGAACAAGTGTCGGACCAAGAAACATGGTGTGTTTTTCCCTATAATAGTAGAAAAACATGAATTAACTCTTGGAAACCATAAAATATGATAAATTAAACTTGATTGAATCACAAAACACGAATTATACGTACCTCATGCCGATTTTATCATTTTACCATAAAATTCTTCAAAAATCTCCTTTGAAAGAGAAAAAACACATATATACATATGGCAAAAAGTGTATAATAATGTCATGAAGATGATCATATCTCGGGCCCAACACCAAGGTAATATGTACCTTCCTTCCAGGGCTCCAGCACATGCCGAACATGAAGTCTCAGAGCTCCGTGCCTCCATGAGTTCCAACTTCCCTTAGATGTCTTCAAGTACTCTCCAAGCCTCATACTGGGGAATGTATCCCAACACTTCTCCCTCTAAGGATCCAACATTCTCCAAGGCAACCCAAGGAGAAGTGTACACACACCCAGATCCACTGGGGATACACAAGGTAAGATCTGTTGTCTCCAATCAACATCTTCCTCGAGCTACTCTTTGTAGTCAACTTTCCAACTTTAATCAATATCATCTCATCTGCATCACCCACATGCATTTATCATGAGAGAACATAAAAAAATTCATTTAGGAACTCAAACTTAGTTCAAAAGGGAATTCAATTTTTCCCCAAAACATGAGATTCTATTTCATAATTCTTCTTGTCTGTTGCCATATTAGGAGTTTCAACCTTCCTTGTGGTTTTCTGATGCAGGAGCATCATCAACAAAGCCCATGTGGAGGGACAACTCAACGCCATAGTGCACCTTTTTAAATTAATCAGAATCTAAAAGATGGCATTTATTTTGCATATCCATTTTGAACGAATGATTGAATAAGAGCAAAATGCTCAGAAACTGAATGATCACGAGAGGTCTGGGAGTTTTACTCTCAGTCTTGAATGTAACAGAGCTTGAGTAGTTGTTAGTTTTTACTTCTATAGGAGAGGTAGTGAGAGGGAACCCTAAGAACCTTCCTGTATATGTAGATGCATGGCATTCCCAAATGAGGCTATTAGAGGAGTATTGTCATTGAATAGGAAGTAGAATAGTTTGTTTTGAGAAAACTGAGACTTTGTTACAGTCGAGCCTGCACAAATTGTAATCAAACATTCATCTTAATAGAAAGAAATAAGTTTTTCCTGCATATGAACTTTCGGTGTGTTTATGTATTTGCATTCATTTTTATGCTTTTATATGTCATTCAGGTTTGAATGTATGAACGAGTGAAGTATTGTATGAGTTTCATTTGTTTCTCATATTAGAGTTTCCAAGTGCAAGGAGTGCACACAATCCAGAATGAGTGCGTTGACAGAGGTGAGTAAACCTCAAGGAAATATCAAAGGGGATACCATTGAACCTTCATTAGTAGAAGTGCAAGGAGTGCACATGAAGAAATCTTTGTCGAGTTCAGAGAGAAGCAGAGTTACTAAGAACTCTGTAAATCTATGCTAGGCAGGCATCGAGCAGGTGCAAGTGTGCACTAAGGGAACTCCATGCTGAGTTCAGGAAGAACCAGAGTTACTGAATACTATATAAGGAGAAGCTCTACAAAGTGTGCATCGAGCCAGGAGAACGCCAGGAGGGCGAGAAGAATTTCTTGTCAAGAAATCCTTTGGATCTGAGTTTGAAGAAATCTGAGAAACGCAAGGAGTGCATGGGAGATCGGAACCTTCGAAGAGGATAAGCTCAGAAGAGATAACTCAAAGAGTGCATAGGGGATGGATTTATTCTAAGTCCAAAAGCTCAGAAGAGATAGCGCTTGAAAGAGCGTAAGCGAGACCCAAGATAGTCGGGTTCGTGAGAGAAAGTTCGAAGGCTGAAAACCTTTGAAGACTAAAAAAATATTCCAAGTTGGAAGGAATTAAAAGATCAGGAGGAGGAGCGAAAACAACCATCTGATCAGTTGTAGGGAGGAGCCTGGACCGTTAGATCAATGTCCAACGAGCAGGAGAAGCGCAGGAGAAGAGAACATATCCCATCCATTGGATTTGGTGCAGAGGGTCAACAACCGTTGGATCTAGATGGAGGTGCACGAGCCTTAACTCTATGTACACGTAGGAGATCAGACTTGTCAAAGTCCTGAAGTCCCAAAATCATCAGAACCGTCCATCAAAAGGGGACACGTGGCGAGAGATCAACATTTCATTGACTCGCAGGAGGGAAGAGTCAAAAGGTAGAGTTATAGGAACTCGCAAAAATATCACAACCATTGATCGAGGAGAGATATGGACCGTTGATTATCCAGGGAGAATTTTAGGGTTTTGGGGATCAGAAGATATGAGGAGAGAATTATTTTGACTTCGCGAAATGCGAAGTCCAAAAATCATCAGAGCCGTCCATCGAAAGGGACGTGTGGTGAGCGATCAACATTTCCTTGACTCACACATTAGAGAAGTCAAAGGGGAGAATTGTGGGAAATCGCGAGGCTCAATTTCGCGATTTGATAGGGTCTGTCAGATCTCATAGGATCTGAGCCGTTGATTTGTGCTCCGAAATATCAACATTTCAGAAGTCGGGAGCATGGAGGAAGTTGTAACTCGGAGGTCATGAATCACAAAATCCCTCCTAGTCTGGGATCAATCGAGAGAATCAGGGTGATCCACATGCAAAGACTACATGTGCAAAATCGTGAAATGCCTTTTGGGTTATGCTCATGGTCAGAACCAGTGGTCATGTGAGAGAAGCTTGCGCCTGGTGATTGTTTGTACGGTGGAGTTTTATAAAAAGGACTTGTGGAAATTTCTTGAAAATTCCATCTGAGAATTGAAGAGCTGCTCCATCTCGAAGATTGAGAAGATCCAGATACCGAGAAGTCAGGAGACCTTGCTGAGGTGGGGGCATTGCATCATTTTCCACAAGAACCAAACCGCATAACATCTTTCCTACAATGCTTCCTCTTGCATAGAACCAACAATTGTCAATATTTCCTATACATCATAATTTAATTATAATATGTACAAAACCATATGAAGTGATCTTAGAATTGCATGCACCTAGAAATTCAATCATAATTACCAAACAATTTAAAAAAATAGAATGACTCATCATTCTATGCATATGCATATTCATAATTAATATATGTAAGTTCATTACTTTTTTTTTTTTTTTTTTTTTTAANTTTTTTTTTGAACATAAAATTTTCTATAGTCCATATTCATGTGACTACTTGACTTGCAACTTTCCTGTTGGAATGTCTAACAACTCCTGAAATTTCCTCAACTTCATGATTTACTAACATTTCAGCTATCAGTAACAATTATTTCCATGCAATAATATATATGCATGTACTTACAAAACACATTCATCAATTGCATTTAAGTATACAATTCTATCACTTATTATGCATGAGTGCAATTCTCAATGTAAACTTATTCAATGTACCTTGCATTGAATTCATAATGCTCTTTATCTTAGTCATGTATCTCACCATCCCTAAGTTGGAATTCTGGCCAATGTCTTGACACATTCTCCACACACTTCCTATTGTCTTCCCAATTAATTGGATGCCTTCCTTTTCGACCCAAACACTACACCAATATTATAATTATGTGGTGTTAATTAGTGTTAGAAAAAAGGTTGCAATCCAAGTTTTATTTGAAGGTAGGAATATTTTAGTACCTGTGTGGTTCATAACCTTCCCATATCCAACCCTGTCCCAGTCTCATACATGACTAGCTTTATTGGCATTCATTCCTTTAACAAGTTCCTATCTTTTATTTCTTTGGTTATTACCTCATAACCAAATTAACATGACATTCTACTATGTCAGTGTGTGCATTCAAAAGTTAAAAATCTTTGATAACTATGACATGCCTCTAGCCTTTACCACATCTAGTGGTATCTTATTCATGTTAATACATTCAAATAATACTATCCCGTGTATCATAAAAATTCAATCCGGGAAAATTCTTACATGAATTTCCCTTTGGAAATTATGTAACATAATTTCACAAGAGAATACTTACCTACATAGTTGCCATTAAATGAATTTGATGTTACATGATTAACTGATGACAATAGAAGATTTCATGTTTCTTTTATCAAAATTATAACCAACACTTTAGCTTTCTGTTGCTTCCTTCCATATGCCACAAAACCATCAACAACACTTTGCAAACATGCAAGCATATTTTACTTTGGCTATCCCAACAAGCCATAACATACTTGCTACCAAAAAAATTGGAGCAATTTCTTTCTCCCGATAAAATTTTTCCTTACTAATCCCATAAGTCTTTAATTCTTCCCGGATTCCTGAATCTTCTTTTGCTCTCATTGTAGTCACTGTACATGATTATTTATGTCTTGAGCACTTTCTAGCCAATCACCCTTGGCTTCCCTTTGCATTTGTAGCCAATACCTAACCGATATTAACCTTCAAATTTCATTTATTGCATGGATCCTACTATCCTAACTCATATTTGGATGCATTATAATTCCAAATATGTTGTCTTATAGACTTTGGATATTCAGTATCCAGTTAGTCTTCAGAATTGAACTCCTTCAACCCTTTCTTAACTGAATACTTTAGTACTTGAGGTTTTCTTGTACTCTTCTCTTCTCCAACTAGCCTCAAACTTGTCTTTCCTAGCCAATCTCTAGCACACTGTAAGGATGCACATATTCCTCCTTTGCTATCTGCATGGAATTAACTAAAAGTACTTTTTTTACCTTACCATCATAGCTTCAAGTGATACCTACAACCTCTTGGTTTCCATTCATGGCTCTATGCCACTTAAGATGGATTCTTGTCAGGCACCATCTCCTATATATTCAAACCTATGCATATAACCATTTTCTTCTTCCTAGTTACTTTTGTTTTCTCTTTAGAAATCATTTCACTTTTAAATTATTCTTGAATTGATATCTACCTCGTGAATTCTTCTTCCATTATCTTAGGATGTTCATGGACTTGAATTCATCCAAGTGTCCTTCCTTGTGTACATTGCATACTTGCAACCACAGATTATGATGATATTAATTTTCAACATTCCATTATTATTTGGATTCCCATAATCCAACTCCTACATGAATGAATTATAATTCCAGTCATGTTCTCTGAGTAACCTTGGTTAGTTAATACCAACTTATTTCTCGAAGAAATTTGATTTATCCTTTTGACATGCATATTCAACTTCTGTAATGCCATATTTGATGAACTTCATGCCATGCTTCCACTACACATTCTGATAGAAATAATGGAGATGCTATCTCCAATTGCGAGACTTATCCTTGGAGATGTCACATCTTATATTCAAACTCTTTCATATTCCATAAAACCTTCCTTCCTTATGCCCATTATTTGAATCACCATATGAAATTATGTTTCATGCATTATCATGTATCGCAGATGGCTGAATACCTAAAATACTCTTTCCAAGACCTTTCCAATGATTGCCTCCTTGCTCAATTCAGAATCCTGAGAAAAAATTTATAACTGTTTTCACAATGGTGCTTTCTGGAAGGCAATCTTTGTACAACTGTGTTTATTTCACATATTCAAATTGTCTCTTGGATCCTTTATGGATCCACTCTTCATGTTTACATACCTTCTTTCGATGTAGGTCTGTTCAATCATGTACCCCACGGGCTCTATCTCTAAGCCCTTCTCTGTTCAAAAAAATAATTTCTGGGAACTAGCCCTCTTTCTTTGGGCCCCAATCTCATGTGACCATCGATTGTGACAAAGTGCTATTATAATAGTCGCTTATCTGGAGCTTCAGGACCTTGGGGCTCCAAAACTTTGGAGGTTTCCCTTTCCACACATCACAAAACATTGAACTGGCGAATTCATGAAGGACGGTGGATCTACAGTCCACATTCTCTGTTAATATTTACGGTGGACAAGAGACTCTAGGCTTCGGTGGTTTCCAAAGAAGATGACAACAAATCTCCTGGAGTGTCGCATTGGCGAACTTGTGAAGTTCAGTGGATCAACGGTCCTCAAATTTCTAGCATCCAATGACTGATATTTACTATGGAACTCAAGGCTTTGGGGTTTCCGGACTATCCATACTCTCAATCTTTTTGGAGTTCCAAGTCTTCGGATTGCTACATCTTTTGCCAAGTGTTGTTTCCCGATCAACGATCGAGATTAACTCCGACCCTCTAGTCTTCGAGACTTCGGAGCTTCAGGTTTTTGGGACTTCGAAGGATTTCACATCTGCACACCACAAAAATCTCTAATTACGAATCTCCAAATACTTCCACGTCACCTCGGGGATGTCATCTCGTTACATTACTTCATCACTATGGAACTTCATGGATTTCTTCCTCCCTTTCCATCACGAAACATTTCTTCTAGAGTGTCAAGCCTTCAAACCTTGGGATCAGACACCACGTGTACCCTGTGACCATCAGGGGCCCCACTAACCATGCTTAAGAAGAGTTCCACCTGGAGGAATATTAGAAGCGGACACATGGCCCAATATGACGAATGACATGTGTCACGTTCTAACTGGCATTTCTATCTTCCAAAGGTTCTTAACTCACTGACATGTGGCACACATCCCATGTGTCCACTTCATCACTGGCGACGTCAGTAGGCCACATCACTTTGGGACTTTGAGCTTCGAAATATTTTACACTTGCACACTCCAATTCTCCCGAATGTCGAACTCCCAAACTTCTTTACTTTCCAGGGTCAACATGGTACAACTATAAAAAATTAAGGTGGTGGCACGTGGAATGCCTAGGAAGGGTCCACATCACCATTGGTGACATCATCATGCCATGCCACTTATTTTCTTTGGCTTTGAGACTTTTCACACTAACACACTCCAATTCTCTTGAACGTTGAACTCCTGAACAAGCTGATCTTCTAACACATGTACCTTTTGATGGATGGTTCAGATCAACTCCGGACTTTGGGACTTCAAGAGTTTTCACCTTAGCATACTTTTTTTCTCCCGAATACTGAACTCCCGAATGCACTGATCTGTTGACACGTGCCTCGTTTTGATGAACGGTCCTGATTAACTACAGACTTCAAGACTTTGAAAGTTTTCACCTTAGAATACTTTGTTTCTCCTGAACGCCGAACTCCCGAATACACTGATCTACCAACATGTGGCCCTTTTTGATTAATGGTATGGATTAACTCTGGACTTTGGGACTTTGGGCTTCATGAGTTTTCACACTAGCATACTTTGTTTCTCCCGAACATCGAAATCATGAACTGTTGTGAGATATACGACTCACAATCACTTGTGTGCAGATCTGATGGCCGATATCTATTTTTCACTGCTGTGCCTTACCTCTTACTCTTGGATTGATCTAAAGGTTATGATCTGTCTTCATCCGATCCAATGGTTAATCACTTCCCCTTGGAGCTGCGATGTAGATCTACTCCGGGACTTTAGAGCTTCGACGCTTCGATCCCTTTGGCTCTCTAACTCATAAACTTCACTAAGGTTACAAAGTCCTAAGAACTTTGGAGGTTAACTATCATGCACCTTTTTCTAGATCTGACAACTGGAAAATGTTGGCCTTTCCCTTGTGCATATATTATGGCCCAACTTCAAACCTTGCAGTTCCAAATCCATGGTTATTGCGGTCTCTTTTCTCTACTGTCTTTCTTGAACCGCTATACCTCCTGAGCTTCCAAACATGGACAAGGTGTTCTCTTGACACTTTGGGACGCTTTGAAATTCAAATTTTGTCTCTCTCGACAACAATTTTCTCTGAGATTTTGATTCCATAACCACTTATATGGCCCAATTCAGGCTCAGTGTCAAAAACTCGGCTCTGAACTTCAATTTTCTCCATTTCGACAACAATTCCTTTCCGAAACCTTTTCTTCAACTTCCACTTTCTTGGCCCATCCAAGATTAGTGTTGAAACCATGGCTCTGATACCAATTTGTGGCGTCCCGAACCACCAACAGGTCAGGAAACATCACAGAGTAAACATATTTTCAGTCTGATACCAATTTGTGACGTCCCTAGCCACCAATAGACTGGGAAACGCCACGAAGTAAACATCATTTCACTCTAATACAATTTGTGACATCCCTGACCATCAACCTCTGCCGGGGTAACACTACCTAATTAACTGAGTCTTTTCTACATCCCCGACCATAGACCAATAGGTCAGGCCATGTCACCAAAAGAAACTTTCATGCCTGATACCATTTTATGACAACCCCAACCTTAATCTACTGGGACATGCCACACAAAGATACTTGTAGAAACATTATACACAACCATATAAACATAGAAATGATAATTATCATCTACCTATATATAAACATATATAGACGACATGTTCTAATAATACAAAGATTAATGCGGAAATAATAGTAAGCCTACACATACAACATATACAATACATCCAAGCATTACTCATCAATTATATCACATGTACAATTACATAACATGTAAATGAACACAAAAGTGGCACTTATATTTTAATAGAAGACCACCAACTACATGCAGACCTTCCATGAACCTCCTAGCCATAAACCACGCTGCTCATCACTCTCAACAGTGGGCCACCCCCGATTTGGGACTAAACTCCATTGGGAAAGGGATTCCTAGGCTAGGCAAGGTCGACAGGGAAGTCACATAGTACAACAGGAAGGATTTCCTCCAAGGATCCACTTACACCCACAAATCACAGACTCTCATTCCCCATATGCCTGTCCCACCCTAAAAGTGTACTCCTTCACTGTCACATAGTCCATCAACTATTACACCTCCCTTTCTAGGACTTCAACAATAGGTTGGATCAAGAATTCTCAGAGCTCTGTAGTTGCTACTAGACTTCCTCCAGGAGAGATCACTTCCTTAGCACACTCTCTCACCTGGAGAGAGTTTCTCACAAGCCTGACAATATGATTCTTCACACTCACTCCTCAACACACGGGCAAGGTGATGGAAACAAAAGAAACTAGACGTGGGGAAACGATACTACCAGGACAATACACAGGAAACCCACAAGTACAGGTACAACGAGGGTAACCACATCAACACAATCAGGTATGACTGTAGTAAATAAATCAAGCCACACCAGTCCGGAGAATATGTGGGTAGAAACATCAAATGGCTAAGGTGTGTTATGGATCTGGCACTACGCAGTTGTGTTGTGCTTCATAGGCAAAACAATTTAGCTTCATAACACGGTGTGCCAGTTCCCCCCCCCACGTTGTATAGGTTTACAATGGAGAAAGAAAAACATGGTTGCATGAAGGCTCTCTCTAGCTTCTTGTGTGCAAGCGTGGGGAGTCTACCCACCTTCCTGATGGAATCCCAACAAACTGACTTTCCCACCTAAAACTGCATGCGCCCAGGTTGACACATGTCTTCTTGAAGCTGCACAAGCTCCACTTAACATTGGTTCCCTTCCCATAGGAACTTAGGACAACATAGGTTATGTCCAAACCTTAGCCTCTAGGAAATAATAATAAAATATTATTCCCTTAGAGGTAATCCCTCTAGCTTAGCCCCTTTTCCTAGACTCTTAGGCCCTTCCCCTTCCCTACCTAGTGGGGCTTAGTCCCCTATAACTCTTTCTTTGTGGTCAGTCTACATGCATCAATTTAATTATATGAATGATGTGAGTATTTACATATACAAAATCAGGCTTAATGGCCTTAGCATCTAGGCTCTTCGGCCTAATAAACATATAATCCTTCTATCTTATTATAACTCGTCTCACCAACCTATCAAACATGTTTACAATTCATAATTACAACTCGGGTTCTACCTGGGGATATTACAATCCCCTCCCCTTATTTTTGCGTTTTCTTGAGTGCAACTTGTTTATACATATACAATTCAAAAATTCTTCAAAAAGTTCCAAGCTTTAGCTATTGGAAGCCTGTTATCCACCTGGTACTTTAATCTCAAGCACCAATTTTGGTGTTCATACTGCAACTGAAATTCAATTGCTCTATTCCATAGAGCTGCCTCAGGAAAGCATTCAACTCATTGTTCCTTATTACATGATTCAATTAAACCTCATTGAAATCACTAATTGGCTATAGATCCACGACGTTCCACCCATCCTTAAATCTCACCGTTGATAAAATCTAAGCAGGGGATATGACTCCATAGATGTAAACACTCTGCTCATACACCTATTCATTCAAAAGCAACATTAGAACATAGATGCAATATATATACATGCAATTCTAATAACATTATAACCTGTATACAAGAAACATAAGATACAATGAATAGAGAATTGATACTTGTCTTTTGATTGAGAAGACCTTCTACCCCTGAGCATGGCTATGACTCCATCAGGGAAATGGCTTCCCAAGATACCCATGGTCCAAAATCCATATCAACATGGTCTAGGCCAACGTACCAAACCTCAACAACACTCCAATCAACAATATCTCATTCCCCACATGCCTGGACAACCCAAGGTAGTATGCGCGTTCCTTACAGGGCTCCAACACAGGCCGAACAATAAATCTTAGAGCTCCATGGATCTAGGAGTTCCAACAACCCCCATAGGTTTGCAGGTACCCTACAAGCCTCATGCCGGGGAACCTATCCCCACACTTCGCCCTCTAGGGCTCCAACCTTCTCCAGGGCAACCCAAGGAGAAGTGTACACACACCCAGATCCACTAGGGATCCACATGGTAAGATCTGTTGTCTCTAATCAACATCTTCCCCGAGCTACTCTTTGTAGTCAACATTCCAACTTTAATCAATATCATCTCATCTGCATCACCCACATGCAGTTATCATGAGAAAACATAAAATAATTCATTTAGGAACTCAAACTTAGTTCAAAAGGGAATTCAAATTTCCCCCAAAACATGAGATTCTATTTCATAATTCTTCTTGTCTATTGCCATATTAGGAGTGCAACCTTCATTGTGGTTTTCCACAAGAACCAAACTACATACCATTTTTATTGCAATCCTTCCTCTTGCATACAACCAACAATTGTCAGTATTTCATGTACATCATAATTCAATTGTAATATGTACACCGCCATATGCAGTGATATTAGAATTTCCTGCACCTAGAAATTCAATCATAATTACCAAACAATTTAATAAAATAGAATGACTCATCATTCTATGCATATGCATGTTCATCATTAATATCTGTAAGTTCATTATTTCTCTCTCTCTCTCTCTCTCTTTTTGGAACAATTTTTTTTCTATAGTCAATATTCATGTGATTACTTGACTTGCAACTTTTCTGTTGCAATGTCTAACAACTCCTGGAATGTCCTCAAATTCACGAGTTAACAACATTTCAGCTATCAGTAACAATTATTTCTATGCAATAATATATATGCATGTACTTACAAAACACATTCAACAATTTCATTTAAGTATACAATTCTATCACTTACTATGCATGAGTGCAATTCGCAATGCAAACTTATTCAATGCACCTTGCATTGAATTACATAATGCTCTTTATCTCATTCATGTATCTCACCATCCATAAGTTGAAATTCTGGCCAATGTTTTGACACATTCTCCACACACTTCCTATTGTATTCCCAATTAATTGGATTCCTTCGTTTTTGACCCAAACACTACACCAAGAATATAATTTTGTGGTGTTCATTAATGTTAACAAAAAGGTTGCAGTCCAAGTTTTATTTAAAGGTAGGAATCTTTTAGTACCTGTGTGGTTCATAAAATTCCCATATCCATACGTTTCCATATCCAACCATGTCCTGGTCTCATACATGACTAGATTTACTGGCATTCATTCCTATACCAAGTTCTTATCTTTTATTTCTTTGGTTATTACCTCATAACCAAATTAACATGAAATTCTACTATGTCAGTGTCTGCATTCAAAAGTTAAAAACCTTTGATAACTATGAAATGCCTCTAGCCTTTACCACATCTAGTGGTATCTTATTCATGTTAATACATTCAAATAATACTATCCCGTGTATCATAAAAATTCAATCGGGGAAAATTATTACCTGAATTTCCGTTTGGAAATTATGTAACATAATTTCACAAGAGAATACTTACCTGCATAGTTTCCATTAAACAAATTTGATGTTACTTTATTACCTGATGACAGTAGAAGATTTCATTTTTCTTTTATCAAACTTATAACCAACACTTTATCTTTCTGTTGCTTCCTTCCATATGCAACAACATCATCAACAACACTTTGCAAACATGCATGCATTTTTTTCTTTAGCTGTCCCAACAAGCCATAACATACTTGTTGCCACATAAATTGCAACAATTTCTTTCTCCCTATAAAACTTTTCCTTGCTGATCCCATAAGTTTTTAATTCTTCCCGGATTCCTGAATCTTCTTATGCTCTCATTGTAGTCATTGTACATGATTATTTTTGTCTTGAGCACTTTCTAGCCAATCACCCTTGGCTTCCCTTTGCATTTACAACCAATACCCAGCTAATATTAACCTTCAACTTTCATTTATTCCGTGGATCCTACTATCCTAACTCATATTTGGATGAATTATAATTCCAAACATGTATTATAGAATTTGGATCTTCAATATCTAGTTGCTCTTCAGAACTGAACTCCTTTATCCCTTTCCTGACTTAATACTTTAGTACTTGAGGTTTTCTTGTAATCTTCTCTTCTCTTTTCCAACTAGCCTAAACTTGACCTGCCTAGCCAATATCTAGCATACTGTAAGGATGCACATATGTCTCCTTTTCTATCTACATGGAATTAACTGAAAGTACTTCTTTTACCTTACCATCATAACTTAAAGTGATACCTACAACCTCTTGGTTTCCATTCATGTCTCTATTTCACTTAAGATGGATTCTTGTTAGGCACCATCTCCTATGTATTCAAACCCATGCATAGAACCATTTTCTTCTTCCTGGTTACTTTTGTTTTCTCTTATAAATAATTTCACTTTTAAATTATTCTTGACTTGATATCTACCTCATGAATTCTTCTTCCATTATCTTAGGATGTTCATGGACTTGACTCCATCCACGAGTCCTTCTTTTTGTACCTTGCATACTTGCAACCACATATTATGCTGATATTAATTTTCAACATTACATTATTAGTTGGATTGCTCTGATCTAGCTCCTGCATGAATGAATTATAATTCCAGTCATGTTCTCTAAGTAACCATGGTTAGTTAATACCAACTTATTTCTTGAAGCAATTTTATATAGCCTTCTGACATGCATATTCAACTTCTTTTATGCCATATTTGGTGACCTTCATTCCATGCTTCCACTACCCATTCTAATAGTAATAATGGAGGTGTTATCTCCAACTGCGGGACTAATCCTTGGAGATGTCACATCTTATCTCCAAACTCTTTCATATTCCATAAAACCTTCCTTCCTTATCCCCATTCTTTGCATCTCCATATGAACTTATGTTTCGCGCATGATCATGTATCCTAGATGGTTGAATACCTGGAATACTCTTTCCAATACATTTCCAATGATTACCTCTTTGCTCAATTCATAATCCTGAGCATAAATTTATAACTGTTTGCACAATGGTGCTTTCTGGAAGGCGATTTTTGTACAACTGTTTTTATTTCACAGAGTCAAATTGGCTCTTGGATCCTTGCTGGATCCTCTCTTTAGGTTTTTCATACCTTCTTTACTTATTTCGATGCAGGTTTGTTCAATCATGGACCCCATGGGATCTCTCTCTAATCCCTTCTCTATTCAAAAAAACAATTTATGGGCACTAGCTCTCTTTCTTTGGCCCCCAATCTCATGTGACCATCGGTTGTGACCAAGCACTAGTCTGATAGGTGCTTATCTGGAGCTTCAAGACCTTGTGGCTCCATAAATTCAGAGGTTTCCCTTTTTGGACATCCCAAACATCACATAACATTGAATTCTGAAGGACGGTGGATATACAGTCCACATTCTCTATTCATATCTATGGTGGACAAGAACTTCGAGACTCCGGGCTTCAACGGTTTCCAAATAACATCACAACAAATATCTCAGAGTGTCGCATTGGTGAACTTGTGAAGTTGGGTTGATCAATGATCCCCGGTTTCCCAAAATCCAATGAATGATATTTACTTTGAAACTCCGGGCTTTGGGGTTTCTGGACTGTCCATACTCTCAATATTTCCGTAGTTCCAAGTCTCTAGACTACTGCATCTATTGCCAAGTGTCATTTATAGATCAATGATCGATATTAACTCTGAACCTTCGATCTTCAGGACTTGAAAGCTTCAGGGTTCTGGGACTTTGTAGGATTTTACATCTTCACACCCCAAAAATCATGATATGCGAATCTCCGAATACTTCCACATCACCCTAAGGACGTCATCACGTTAAGTTACTTCAGTGCTACGAAACTTTGGGGATTTATTCCTCCCATTCCATCATGAACCATTTCTTCTGGAGTTTCAAGCCCCTTGACATTGGGATTTGACACCACGTGTACCCTGTGACCATCAGGGGCCCCACTAACCATGCTCAAAAAGAGTTCCACACGGTGGAATACTAGAAGAAGACACGTGGCCCAATATGACGGGTGGCACATGTCATGTTCTAACTAGTGTTTCTATCTTGAAAAGGTTCTTAACTCACTGACATGTGGCACACATCCCATGTGTCCACTTCATCACTGGTGAAGTCTGTTGGATATGTGTTATATTCTTTGGATGTGTGTGTGTGGGCGCGTCATATATGACAACTGTGTTGGGCGGTTTTTGCTATTTTTAGCGGTTTTGTAAATTAATCCCAGATTAATGGATTAGGGTTTTGGTATCTACAAAATACCTAAAAACATTGTATATATTGTATGGTGAATGGTGAAATTTGACATAATGAATATAAGAAAGGTTTTCCCGGTTGAAGGTTTTCGGTATAAAATCTCTGTGTACTTTGTGTATGAGCCATTGATTAAATTCTGTTTTGCTTAAGAATCTATATGCATTACTTTACTTCACAGGTTTAAAACTTACATGTGGTATCAAAGCTCATTTTTGGCTTCAAAGGGACGCCTTTGTTGTTGAGGGTTTGGCTCAGTATTGATAGATCAAGTTTATCTTGGGTCTGTGATAAACCTGGGTTTAGTGGGAGCTTTTGCAGTGGTGATTTGAGTGCAAAAATAGGAATGACGAGTTCTTCTAGAATCAAGATAGAGAAGTTCAATGGTAAAAACTTTGAGCTATGGAAGTTGAAAATGGAAGACCTTCTTGTAGACAAAGAATGATGGATCATTGTGGATCCTGGTACACAACCTACTAGTACACAGGCTATTGGTACACAACTTACCAGTACACAAACTACCAGTACACAAACTACCAGTACACTACCTACTGGTATGTCGAAGGAAGATTGGGAGAAGTTGGACAGAAGAGAAAGGAGTACTATTCAACTCTGTCTGGAAGATTCGGTGTTGTTGAATGTCTCAGGAGAATCTACAGCCAAGGAACTATGGGATAAGTTGGGGAATTTGTATCAATCAAAGTCCCTGGTAAACAAGCTGTTTCTTCGAAAGAGGTTGTATCATCTTAGAATGGAAGATGGAGATTCTGTGACAAAACATCTAAATTCCTTTAATACTCTGGTAAGTAAACTTGGCTCTGTTAATATTACGATTGCAGAAGAAGATAAGTGTATTACTTTGTTATGTTCTTTGCCAGACTCTTGGGATAATCTGGTTGTAGCAATAGCTAGTACCACTCAATTTACATTGAAGTATGAGGATGTAGTTGCATCCTTGTTATCTGAAGAGATGAGGTGAAAAAGCATGGATGGTCACAACACAAATTCTTTATTTGTAAGAGGGCGTACCCAAGACAGGAACCCTGGTAAGCCTTTGGGGTGGATATCTAAATCTACAGGTAGATCTAAGTCTCCAGGACAATCTTTGAGGAAATGCTGGAAGTGTGGTAAAATAGGGAATTATAAGAAAGATTGCAAGTCTAAGAAGGTTGAAAAACCAAAGGGCTCTGATAGTACCTCTTCCACAGAGGTGAAAACCTCCACTGAAGAAGGATGTGATGTTTACCTAGCATCTACAAGTACACATGCAGACTGTGATGTATGGTTGATTGACTCAAGTGAGTCATACCATATGATTCCTCACAGGGAGTGGTTCTCTGAATATGAAAAATATGATGGTGGTGATGTATTCCTAGGAGATGACTTGACAACAAAAATATTGGGACATGGAAGGGTTAAGTTGCTGCTAAAAGATGGAAGGAATAGAAATATCCCTGGGGTTTTGCACATTCCAAAACTAGCCAGGAGCCTAATATCTATAAGTAAGATGGATGATGCAGGAGTGGATACTTTATTTGGAAAGAACACTTGAAAGATGGTACGAGGAGCAATGGTGTTGATGAGGGGAGTTTGGTGTGGGACTCTGTACAAGTTGCTGGGAAGCACTTATACTAATAGGTGTAAAAGTTCTGTTGTCCTTGAGTAGACAAATAAAGAAGACAAGACCAATATCGTCCCTAAAAAGAAGACCATGCTGTGGCATCAAAGACTAGGATATATTGGAGAAAAGGGCCTTCGAACACTACATGGTAAATGTATGGTTGAAGGTATGTCTAATTGCACTCTGGATTTTGATTTCTGTGAACATTGCATATATGGTAAACAAAATCGAGTAAGATTCCCATCTGGTGCTACAAGAGTAAAGGGGATCTTAGAGTTGATACAAAGTGATGTGTTTGGACTTGTTCCTGTTCCATCCCTAGGTAAATTTGTGTATTATGTTTCATTCATAGATGATTTTTCAAGGAACACATGGATTTATTTTATTAGAAAGAAATCTGAGGTATTTGATAAATTTAAAGAGTTTAAGGCCCTGGTAGAAAATCAGACAGAGAAGAAGATAAAGGTATTGAGAATAGATAATGGTGGAGAATTCTACGGAAATGAATTCGAAGAATTCTGTAAGAAGTGTGGTATAGCAAGGCAGAAGACTACTCCATACACTCCTCAGAACAATGGAGTTGCAGAAAGGATGAATAGGACATTGATGGAAAAAGCAAGGAGCATGGTCATTGGTGCTGGGTTAGGACAAGAATTCTGTGCAGAGGTTGTGGGTACAACATGTTACCTGGTCAATCAATTGCCTTCATCAGCGTTGGATGATAAAACTCCACACGAGGTATGGTCTGGAAAGAAACCCTCTCTTCAACATCTTAGAGTGTTTGGTTGTGATGCTTATGTACATGTTTCAAAGGAAAATAGGAGTAAGCTGGTTAAAAAGGCTGAAAAGTGTATCTTTATTGGTTATAAAGATGGTGTGAAAGGTTATAAACTTTGGAACCCAAAAACCAATAAGACTGTTTATAGTTGAGATGTTGTGTTCAGAGAGGCAAAAGATGTATCCAAACATGAATTCCTACCAATGCAAGACGCACCTGAGAAAATAGAGCTTTAGTTGAATGATGCAAAATTTGAATCATCTGAAGAAGAGGAAGCATACAAAGAAGAAGAAGAAGAAGAACCTCATACCCCAGTATTGAGGAGATCAATGAGAGATAAAAGGAAACCAGAAAGGTATAGTCCACCCGATTTTCATTCAAATTTTTCTTTATCTATTACTGATGATGATCCCAGAAATGTCAGGGAAGCAGTGAATTCAAAGGATAGTAAACTCTGGAAGAAGGCCATGGTTGAAGAAATGGCCTTGGATAAGAATGATGCATGGGATATAGTTGAGTTGCCAGGTGGAATAAAATATGTTGGTAGCAAATGGTTGTTTAAGAAGAAGTTTAATGCACAAGGTAAAGTGGAGAAATACAAAGCTCATTTAGTAGAAAAAGGTTATTCCCAGGTAGAGGGAATTGACTTTGGTGAGATTTTTTCTCCTGTTGCTAAGTTAAATTCTATTAGATTTCTTTTATCTATTTATGTTGCTTTTGATCTTGAAGTGGAATAGATGGATGTGAAGACAACATTCCTACATGGGGATCTGGAATAAGAAATCTACATGAAGCAGCCAACAGGCTTTGCAGTGAAGGGAAATAAAGAGTTGGTCTGTAAGCTAAAGAAGTCACTAAATGGTCTGAAGCAATCACCTAGGATGTGGTACCAAAAGTTTGACACATACATCCTTGGATTGGGATTTGTAAGAAGCAGGGCTGATCACTGTGTATATTCCAAGTAGGTTGGTAATCACTTCATTTATGTAGTGTTGTATGTTGATGCCATGTTGTTGGTAGGAAATAACATGGATGTTATCAAGGAGGTGAAAGTGTAGCTATCCTCCAAATTTTACATGAAGGATCTCGGTGCTACTAACTTCATTCTGGGAATGGAGATTAAAAGAGATTGTGCAAACAAGAAACTCTGGTTGAAACAGAGAAAATATGTTGAGACAATATTGCAGAGGTTTAATATGCATGGAAGTAAACCGGTCAAGGTTCCTATTCCCATAGGTGTAAAGTTATTTGCAGATCAGTGTCCCAAGACACAGGAAGAAGAAGAGGACATGTTCCATGTTTCGTATGCCAGTGCAGTTGGCAGTTTGATGTATGCAATGGTTTGTACTAGACCAGACATTGCACATGCAATGGGAGTTTTGAGCAGCTATATGTCAAAACCAGGGCGAGATCATTGGACAATAGTAAAGAGGGTCTTTAGGTATCTTCGTGGCACCACCAGTTATGGATTGTGCTACCAAGGAAGACCAGGATTGGACAGAGTGGTGGATATACATGGATTTGTTGATGAATATTGGTCTGGAGATCTGGATCGCAGAATATCTACAAGTGGGTATGTGTTTAATCTATTTGGAAGAGCAATTAGTTGGATGAGCAAAAGACAGGCTGTAGTGGAACTCTCAACTACAAAAGCTGAATGCATGGCAGCCACTCATGTAGGCAAGGAAGCAGTATGGTTACAAATATTTTGTTCAGGTATTGGGTTGGTACAACAAACAATGAGATTAGATTGTGACAGTCAGAGTGCAATCTTCCTGGCAAAGAACCCAACTTATCATTCGAAGACAAAGCATATTGATGTTCAATATCACTTTGTGAGAGACATGGTTGAGGAAAAGAAGGTGTTGCTGGAAAAGGTTGAC
>ML784232.1:442570-460951 GCA_009831015.1 Picea engelmannii | reverse complement strand
GTTACAAGATAAGTATCTAACTATGTTCTTATCACATTTTGCATGACTGTGATACATAAATTATCATGTTTTCCGCTGTGTAAATGAAATACTGTTGAAACCTATGGATTGTCTAATTATAACAGTAAATATATGTTTATTCTAAGAATTAAAATGTATCTCTTTGCTGTTACGCATGTGATTATACAATTCTGTATGTTTTCTGTAAAAGTCCATGTACAGTTTGTTACATAGTGCGTTATAAGCTCTGGGTAAGCGAAAAAGGTACACTACAGAGAAGAACCTACTAACTTGGAATACAACTTCCTTGATGCACAATTATTTTCAGTACATGTAGTTTATGAATACTTCGCTAATGTCATTGAATTATTAAGTACATGGGTTGCACCATAGGAGTTTAGTACTGCGCAATTTTTTTTTCTAGTAGTCAGAGAATAATACTATCAACTCATTGCAAGTCATTGGTACAATATGGGCGTAGACAATGTTTTGAGAAGGTGTGTATTGGAGCATGAATGACCCAAGGTTTTATCAGAATATCATGAATTCATAGTTGGAGGAAACTACACAGGAAAATATACCTTGCAAAAGGCATTGTGCACAGGTTTATGGCGGACAACAGTTCATAAAGATACCAATGGATATTTCCAAAACTGTGATGTTTGTCATAGGGTTGGAAAACCCAACAGGAGGGATACGATGCCCCTAAAACCACAAGTAACTTTGCAGGTATTTGAAAAATGGGCAATATATTTTGTTGGACCTATTAACCCACCAACAAGAAGCTCATGAGCTAGATATATCATTATTGCGACTGAATACTTAACCAGATGGGAAGAAGCAACACCAGTCAAAGATTGCAGTGCAAAGACACCAACACACTTCTTATTTGAGCAAGTGATCATCGGATTTGGATGTCCCATGATTTTGATGAGTGACCAAGGCACTCATTTAATTAATAGTACCATCAAGGCTATGACTGGGGATTTTGAAGTCTATCACCATAATAGTATACCATATCATCCTTGGGAAAATGGGACAATAGAAGCTTTCAATAAGATTTTGGAAAACACTTTGACTAAGATCTGGAATGTTAACATGGATGATTGGGATTTGAAAATACCAGCAATATTATGGGCATGCAGGACCACATGCAATAATTTGACATGACATGCACCATTCAAATTGGTGTATGGATAGGAAACACTGGTGCCATTAGATTTTATGCTACCCATTCTGCGCGTAGGAACAATTACCAATATGTCAGAGAGAGGCACAATACATGAGAGGTTAAGTCAACTAATGGAAATGGAAGAAGACAAGATTCTAGCAGGATTTCACCAAGAGGTATAGAAAGCAAGGGACAAGCCCTCGCACGATAGACACATAAAAAATAAGATATTTAAGGAGGGAGACCTAGTTCTTCTCTATGAATTTTTTTTTTTGCAACACCCTGGTAAGTTCAAAATGCATTGCCTAGGGACATATGAAGCAAAAACTATCACAGATGGAGTATCTATTCAAATAAAGGACTTGGGAGGAACAAAATTAAAAGGAATGGTGAATGGTAGTCGAATGAAACTATACAGGGACAATCGACCTACTAACTCTTCGTAATTACAACATAATAAGAAAGTCATGTATATAGTGTACTATAGTAGATATTAGGAAAGAAAATTGATAAATAAATAAGAAGTAGAAAAAGAAGAAAAGAGAATACAAAAATAGAAAAAGAAGAAAAATACAAAAAGATGCAGACGTTGGTTGAACAACAAGAAAGTGGAAAAAAGTCACGCACAACAACTACTGCGATAACATAGAAAGACAACACGCAGGAAAAATTGGACTCGATGCAAATAATTTTTTAACACAATTTTGGTCGGGTCTAAAAAGTGCGGAAAGCACAAGTTAGCTCGACACTTAGTGATTTTTTAGTGCATATCAAGATAGAAGTTTGTTCCCTAGGTGTAATTGTGCGAAGAAGAGAGAAAGTGTTCAAATCACATACAACATGACATCACTGAAGTTTGGCGCTCCGGGAACAAGCAACACAGAGAATTACGAAGTTGGAGGAAGAGAAGACAAGGATGACATAGGAACATTCGGAGAGCACAACATTTCTAAAAAAACATATAACAATGCAGATGGTCAAGGCACTAACAAATAAAGTTGCATAGGTGAAAGAAAAAGGGAAGGAACTAGCAGAAAAGTTCCATAACTTGGAGAAGGTTGTACATGGAGTGCACATCACCTGAGTGGCTCAGGATGAGCCACATGTTAGTGTTGGGGGAATGTTGGCACAAACCTATTTTGGGAAGAAGGGTCTATTTTGGGTGTAGACCTAATTTTGAGGAAAAGGTCTATTTTTGGAGCACACGCCTTAAGAGGAAGAAAAACAACATGCATAAAAATAAGGAAAATCAACATGCAGGAGGAGAAGCAATGTGGTGCACATGAACACAGAACTACCCATGTTAGGGTTAGGGTTTTTCACAAATATTGTAACGGATATAAGCCAGTAGGATAATATAAATAAATACCTAGAATGTATAGGTAAAGGTTGAATGTTGTTATGCTTCAAAAGCTATTGATTGTAGTGAGTTTTGTTATGGTTCTTGTGGTAGAGTCAAATAAGATAGTTTTTGAGGGTTAGGTCATAGGATGAGGAGCTTGGTGTGATCTAGTCAGCCTCCCAGAGGGTACTTACCCTCATTTTTTATTGTAATATTGAATATGTAATGCACACAACACATATTTTGCAGTATATTGAATAAAAGAGAAGAGAAGCCAAATCTTTGTGGATGTAGCCTTGGGAGGCGGTGAACCATAGTAAAATACTGTGTTCTATGTGTTGTTAATGAATTATTTACTATTCTGTTAATCATTAAGTAAATAATGAATGGTTAAATCTAGATTATAAAAAACATATATGCATAGGCTTAAACAAGGAATGAATCTTAGAAGAATATGAATGATTAGTGATGATTATGCATAAGGAAAATAATCTAAATCCAATCCCCACTCATTAATAGACTGCAAACACATGAGTATTGCAATCCCCCAGAAATATATCTCAGGTGAGACTGTTTTGTGCACTATGTGCGTAGAATTTCCTTCTGGTTTACCATGAGAGCCGGTAGTTTTGAGGGTTTTGCTGGAAACCTATTTGAGATCAGAACCTGGGTTAGCCCATATAAAAAACACTTGGCATATTTTGTTACAATATTAAATGTGCCTCTACCTATAATTCTATATGATTTATCATTTACAAATAAAAATGATCCATATCGTTCCTTCTTCAGGGTCAAAAACATGTTCTTGTCACATGTCATATACTTTGAGCAACTGTTTTCAACATACCACCCACTTTTCTTGTGTTGCACTTGTAGAGAAAGTGATAATTCTTCAATGTTGAATTGATCCTGATTCCTTATCCATATCCTTTATGGTTCATGTTGGATATTATGCGTTGGTTCCCTTGGAGGAAAAATCAGTCTACAACTTTTGTCCATGTGTCCAAAATTGTTTCACTTGTAGAACTATACTTAATTACTTAGTGAACCAAAATAGTTGTAATTTCTATTATGTTCTTCATGTAACTTTTTTGGATCACAGTTGTTCGAATAACCTTCATAGTTGCTTATGTTCTTGGAATAGGATCTACATTTTGTATCTTTGTGTCCAAAATTGTTACAAGAATAACATAAACTAAGAAAAATAGTTTGATACCTAGATGTAGGGGATGTTATAAATGGTGTTTCTCTTATGAAGCCTTCTTCTTCTTGAGATGTTGTTGATTATTGATTCTTTGTTCTGAATCTTCTAGGTCATATGGTTCGTCTAGGATTTTCTTCTTGAGTATTCTTGTATTCTTCTTTCTTGATAGTTCCTCTAACGATTTCTACATAGCTGCTTTGTTATGCTTAATGTTCTATCATCTTGGAGCTCGAAAATTTCTTAGTATGCATCTACTTGTATCCTATCCCAGACCTATCATAGTATGGCCTTTGATTTCTCATGATATCATCCAATATCTTGGTGCTATTCTGCTGCATATATTTCTTCTGAAGATCGTTTCTTAAGGTGACTATTTATTATTCCAAGCTTTCAATCATATTCTCCTTATCTTGTAACTAATTTATGAGTGTTTCTTCAATACTTTTGTCTTCTTCTACCTGGATTTTCAACTTTGTGATTATCTGCTCGATTTATTCTGAGTTGGAATTTTGAGATCCTTCTTTCTTCTTTAATTCTTCCTTGAGTGACTTGTTTTTCTTTCTTTCTTTCTTTCGCTAGTTATTTTAAGACACTGGTTAGTTCTTCTCTGAGTTTGACTTCACCTTCTTCTTCAGAATCCTCTTCATCATCATCATCTACTTCCATGAATATTACTCTTTTTGAATCACTGTCACTATCATCATCCTCATTTGATGATGAGTTGTCTTCCTTTGAGTAGAAGCTTTTCTTGAAGATTTTTTTTTCCCTTATCTTTTCTCCTTTTTTATTTTTATTTTTCTTTTTAGGATCTTCTTCTTCATCGCTGCAACTATAATCTGGTTTTTACTTTTTCTTGTTTTGCTTCCTTTTCTTCTTGTGTGTTTTGAACATTGCTTCCTTCATGAATAGATTCTTTTGTTCTATCCTCATTTCATAAGCTATGAATATTCCATGTATCTCATCCATGCTCAAAATGAAAAGATATGTTCTTTCTTCTAGGGTTGATATCTTAGGATTAAATCTCATAGGTAGAGATCTTAGAACTTTTTGGACGAACATTGATTCATAAACTTCTTCTCCCATTCCTCTAATAATGTTCATTGTTTCATCAACTCACAGAAGGTAGGTTGTAATGTCTTCATCTTCCTTCATCTTCAATTTCTCAAACTTATCTCTAAGGGTTTGAAGCTTAACTCCATTGACTTTGGTATCTCCTTCATAAATATTTTGAATTTTATCCCAAAGATCCTTTGTGGTCTTGCAATGCATAACTTTGACAAATAATGAATCAACCAGACTGCTCAGAATGGTGCCTTTAACCTTTGAATTTTTTTCATTGAGTTTCTTTCAATATTTTCCAGTTGGGGTTGTGGTTGGCAGTCCATATCCATCTACTACTGATTTCCAAACATCAAATAAATGTCCCTATAAAAAGGTTTATATCCTTTTATTCAAAAAGGCATAGTTCTGACCATCAAACCTTGGCCCTCCATTCTTACTGTATTCCATGATCTCCTTCCAGTGGTTAAACTGTTTCTTGAAGGACCTGCTCTGATACCAATTTTTGGAATAAAGAGAGGGGGGTGAATCAATATGAGAACTTTATTATCACTTTTAACCATAATATGTAATCATTAACTTCATCAACAATATACATTCAATATATCATGAGAGATATAAATGATCATAGCATAATAGACATCCAAAGAAACACAATACACCAGAATTTACAGAGAAACTCAAATGGGAGAAAACCACAAAATTATTTTCTTATATATAAAAAAAATACATTCATTGGAAGCACCAACTTCCCAATTCTCCATGTACAAATCAAAGGAGGCTATGACCTCCTATTTACAGGATCCAACCTGAAGGAAGCTACAACTCCCTGAATTTTCTAACTCCAACCAAAAGGAGGATACAAACCCCTGATTCTCAGGCTCTAACCTGAAGGAAAGTCCAACTCCATTTTTTCCCTGGTACCAACCAGAAGGAGGCTACCCCCTTTCCTTTATCTATCCTATCGCCCTAAAATATAAATGTAGACCAAATTTTCACTACCACTGATACTGTAACTGCCTTTGATAATCGACCTTTCATCCAATATTTCACTATCACATCAACCTATAACTGATCATGAACCTATAATCTGTCAATGCCACATCAATATGTAATTGATCATCAACCTGTAACCTTCCATTTTCCATGTCATTGTATATGTCATTGATATATCAACCAGATATACTCATATAGACCATATCAACATCAAGTATCCAAACCATTTACCACAATGTACCTCAAGCATGCATCATACCATATATGATAAGATATGCCTCAAATATATGCCAATATCACAAACATGTTCTTGTAACAATGAACCATAACAACCATACACAATTTACCAATGATATGTCTCAAACATGTATCAATGACACCAAAACATGGATCTCAACCATATCCAACCATAAACCAAAAAGGGCCTCAAAGATATGCCTCAAGAATGTGCCATATCATCCATGATAAACACACATAAAAACATACCCCTGATCTGTAGACACTCTATTGTATCAGATGACATATGAGTAAACTAACCTCGACATTAACAATCTGGTACAAGCATCACTTCAAACCCTTTCAAAATCTTTTAATAGATCCACGACTTCCTCCAATACTACCTGCGAATATCTGCGATTTGCTACACTGCAACTCGTGTACATCCGTGACATTTTGACATGCAAACCACATATAACTTAGAAAATATGGTTACTCACATTTTCTACAACTACAATACTTTCACCTTTGACCTTCCTTCATACCCTCAAACTTGCTACCTCAAACTTAACGTCGGATTTTCCAATAGACCAAAATTTCTTCACAAGATAGATAATAAATAGAGATGTGTGTGAATTGTGCTTATGAAAGACTCCTTGAGGGGTATTTATACTTTTTCTAAGTAATTTATTTCCTTACTTTAGGGGTTTCTTCTTACAACCACTTAACCCTTTCATTAATTTCCTTGTAACCAACTAGGGGCTTTGTAACACATCTTTGGGGCTTCCAACTTCATGACCTCATAACTCCTCTATGAGGAACCACATGTCGTACCACCTATGAATGAAAACAAAATGACAAGGAATATCCATCTATGATTGTGTTAAATACATTTATACTATCCTTCATGTCCTTATTCCTCAAACAACTTCGGGATTCATGACCACACCTATGGGTTTTTAGTAGACTTCTTCAAAGAATCTTCCCATGAGAGCCATGCTTAGAGCTATGCCATAAGGGGACAACTTTGGATACTTATCCAAATACACCCATCACATCCATTGACATCAATGGAAACTACTACTTTTTGACATCAATGACAACCAACTGTCCAACAATTGCAACCATTGTTGATTTTAGAATGGAAGTGTGAAGTTCTCACAATTGATTTTATTATTAAGCTGCCTAGAACAATGAAGAAACATGATTCCATCATGGTGGTTGTGGATAAATTAAATAAGGTAGCACATTTTATTCTTATGAGGAAAACACACAAGGCAACAAATATTGCAGAGATATATATGAATGAAGTTGCTAGGCTACATCGGGTGCCTAAGGAAATAGTTTCAGATAGAGAACCATAGTTTACTTCCAATTTTTGGAAAGGTTTGTTCAAGGGATTTGGGACACATTTAAATCTCATTACAACATATCACCCATATTTCTATGGGAAATATAGAGAGGACTAACAAAATAATTGAGGACATGCTTAGAATGCGTGTGATGGATCAACCATGAAAGTGGGAGGATTATATTCACCTAGTGTAATTTGGTTACGATAATGGGTATCAAGCCTCATTGAAAATGATACCATTTGAATAATTGTATGACAAAAAGTGAAACACACCAACAATTTGGGATAATCTAGTAGATAGAGCAGTCATTGGTCCATATTTGTTGAAGGTAATGGAAGAGAAGATGGCAAAGATAAAGCATAATTTAAAGGTTTCATAGGATAGGAAAACAAATTATGCAGACAATAATATAGTGTTTAGATATTTCAAAGTGGGTGAACATGTGTTCTTCAAAGTGAAGGTCAAAAGAAGTTCACCAAGATTAGGAAGTTTCCCAAAGTTGGTATCGAGATGTTGTGGACCTTTTGAAATCTTAGAAAAGATAGGGACAATTGTATACATGATAACATTTCCTGCATCGATGATAGTGAATAATTTATTTCATGTTTCATTATTAAAGAAATATTTTTCTGACCTTAAACACATAATTTATTGGAATGTGATCCAGGTAGAGTAGGAAGGGGATTTCCGGGTGGAACTAGTACACATCCTGGACCGAAAATTCAAATTTCTCAGGAAAACTTCCATAGGGTAATTAAAGGTTCAATGGACCTTCTACAGTCATGAATATGCTACATGGGAGCATGAATAAAAACCGTGGGAAGAATACTTGCAAATTTTTGACAATTTTGAAAAAAATAGAACACGAGACTCCATTTTGAGCAACTAGAGTGCCAAAACCACATATCAGAGTCCTAGCCAATTGTGTTGGGGACCCTCATAAAATAATGGCCCATTCCTTGGGTTAAAAATGATAAACGAATGGTATATTCCTTGGATTAGCTATGATAAATTAATGTTTCATTCCTTGGGTTAGCAAGTTGAGAGGAACAAGAGTTTATGGTTGGAACAACTACTGGAGTTGTAGATTTGTAGAATTTTATTTTCTAAGTATTGTGATGTAAATTTTCATATATGTATATCGACATACTGTGCACCGAGGATGGCTCACAACTATAGGGGAGGGGGAATGTGACATGGAAACTATAATCCCTAGTTTAATTAATTCTTATGTAGATATAATGTGTGGCTATGGCCAAAGAAATGTAATATGTGAATTGTATTTCTATGTTTTAAATAATAAAATGTGATGCCAGCTACTAAGGGGACATAGACATAGATGGGGGATGAATTAATCTACAAGAGAGGGGAGGGTATAAGATAATTCCTAAGAGGGATTCCAAGGGGGTATTACCCATGTATATTAATTCAACCCATTTTCCTAAATTATCTAGTGGTATATGAACCTTCCAATTTCTGATTCAATGTTCCCAAAGCCACTCATTGAATACATGTAAGACAGTGGGTGTGAGTAGTCACATCCCATAGTTATTGGGAACATGGGGTTGAGTAAAATAATCTTGGGGAAGTGTGTGAGTCAAAAAAGACAAGCCAAAGGGAGGAAATTTATATGGGTTGGGGGACAACAGTTTTACAGAATGCATTTTTTTGCATGAGAAGGAAGTAGAGAGGAAGAAAGAGAGCTTGGAGATGGAAAAAACATGGAGGGATAATCATGGAGAATGTTGGAGTGTATATGAAGTGTATTAGAGATAAGGACTGAAGAACTAGGTTGTCAGACCTAAAGAGTGAACTCTTATGTGAGTTCCACTTTAACAACAAGTGTTTGTTGTGTTTGCTGGTAATTTTTCCTAGAAGCAAGTTACCTGGAATTCCCAGCTAAGAGATTTTTGGTTACCTGTGCTAGAGAGAATATGAAAAATTAATGGTACACCCAAGGGACTGATATTTGTGAAGGGGTACATTCCGTGTGTTGGGAAGTTCAAGAGGAAGAGAGTTGGTGGAAAATCATGATAGATGTAGGAGAATACCAGTGGGTTTTAAGTTTTATGAGTTGTGAGTGGACAATGAGAGACCATCCTCTTTTGTTGGTTACTATCCTAAGCTCGGGGGTGACTGGTTGTTGAGATATGGAACAATCAGTATATGGTTGGGTGGAACATTTGTGCCAAGCAACTGGTTGGACAACTAATTATAAAATATACATGTTTTATCTATTTATGTGTTCTATTTATGAGTTAAATTGTTGTGCATGAACTCTGTGTATTTAAGAATTATTTACATGATGTTGTGTTGAATTATTAATCTTCATTCATGTCTATCTTATTATGTTGTAGATGCATCATTTTAATGGTAGTGAACAATATCTAAATATGGTTTTAAATCGTAGATGGAAGCTAAATGAATTCAATTAGATAGCATAAATTTTAATTTTCAAGTGTATTCCATACCATAATGTTCCTCAGTTGGGTTGGGGGATGTTACATTGTTGAACACAATCCTCGGGCATAGACATATACTAAATGCAACAAGATTTAATATATTCATCCCTTGCATTATGTTTCAATCTGTAATTCTTGTTTTCTTGTATGTGTCCTTGTAAAATCCACCCCTCTCATCTGGATTCTTGTATCAGATCACCATTAATAAAATCTCAAGCAACAAGTTACGAAACAAATTCAATGTTACTTTGTGGTATATAACTATGGCATATAAGTGATTTCCTCTTGACAAACGACAATTTCTTGTCATTGCTTCATTTGTTTAAATGATATGCAGAGGGTATCTCCATGTGTTTGAATATTTGAAGATGTATAATTGTTTGCATCATGTTTTAATGATTTGTATATGTGTGTTAGAATAATTGAGTTCTTAATTGCTCAACACAATGTTCTATTTCCATAAGCTATAAGATTCATTCTCTATAATGCCTTATATACTTATCTTATTTTTATTTTAAATCAGCACTTCACCCGCCTTTAAATATAAATTGTTTGAACCACTCATGCACATATTCCTCTTGGAGCTCATAATTTTTGATATTTGAACTGAGATTGTTTGAGGGCCGAGAGTTTTGAAAGAGAGAGAGAGAGAGAGAGAAAAAAACTTGCCCAATTTTTCATAATTTCCCTTATTTCAAGAATGGATTTAAGATTTACCCTACGTCTTATACCCTTGGGTGCCTCGAACTTGATCCAATGAAATCCTAGAACATCTCGAGCGATAACATACACCATATTTCTCTTTGATGTGGTCAACCACCCAATTGTTGGGATAGATCACTGACATATTTTCCTTTAAATGACCAGGATAAGGCATACCTCTACCACTCAACCATCATAATTGGTTTATGTCATTGCCCCTTTTTTGCCTCTTCTCTTGAAACAATGCAACCCATGGTTTCATTTCCTCCATGTTGTAAAGAATGAATTTATTGATGTCATCAATTTATAAATTCACTAATGTATTCATGAAAGATAAAAAATAGTATGAGATCACATATATTATCAAGTTCATTGTAAATAGTTACTTTGTAGAAATGTGACTAAAGATAAATGACTTACTCTTTATTATGTTTTTTTTTTCATTCATTTAGAGTATCTCTCCTTCACTTTTTCCCTCATTGCATTGATTTTCAAAAACCATTATGCTTGGTGTGTTGTGGATTTTCTAGATTTACTCACTAGCATAATAGAACAACTCATATACTATGTACCCCTCCACCATAAACTACTCAGTTTCCACCCTTTGTCAAACAAACCCCTTCAACGTTTTCATGTACCTATTTAAGAAGAACATCCAATGACATGAGTGTTAGGATATTTATACACTTAGGAGTTAGTTAAGATCTACTTGGTCTAATGTGTCGTCAGGTAAAACTGTGTTTCTTAATGTGTTTCTTTCGTATGCATTTATAGTTAGGAAATCTGACGATCATGATATGTTCCTGACATAGAGTGATCTGACGGTTCATATTATTCTTGATATTAACAACCATTGATCCATGTATTAACACCCAATTGGTCCATGATATATATTTAAAGATAATGAAGGGTCATTTGCCAATGATCAATTGTGAGAAACTCTCTTGTAAAATCTCTCTATTATCTTTTTATTTTGTATTAATAAATTGCTCCAAGTGGCCGGGTTGGCTGGGGCCATGGATGTTTCCATGTGTTGATCTTTGATATGGTTGTGTGAGTGGTTACTGAAGGTGTTCTTACTCTATTGTAATACTTGTGTTTTCAAACATGGTATCAGAGCCTTTTTGAATACCCCCTCCTGCTGTAGATCACGATTGTGAATCTGAGTTTCCTCATCTCCGTTTTCTTCCATTTTCGTACATTTATGGGCTGAGAGGACTATTCCATTGTGTCCAGAGAGTTCATTTCATTCAAGAATTTTTTTCGTTTCACTCGAAAAGGTTTATGTTTCCCAAGATATGACAATTTCGGCTAGATACAGAGGTATAAAGGTTTGCCTTTTTTAATTTTTTTGCAGAGTATTATTTCAGTTTTATATTGTTTGTTTTCGGGTTGCTACTCTTTTAGATCTGCGTATGCTCTTTTCCTCGCACCCTGTGTGATCTCAAAAAATCAGAAATAGATAGGAAAAGGTGCATTTTCTGGGTAAGCTAATCGATATCTAACCCTTGTTGTCAACGAGAAGCAAATTTTTTTCTTGTGTGAAAATAGTTTTTTTTTAGCACGCTCTCCAATGCTGTCTTCCACCACCACCACCAAAAAAACAACACCCCAATCCCATTTTTAAACAATGCAATATGTTTTTCTAGCCCACTTGGTTAAAATTTTCCTTATTAAGTAAGAGGTCTTGAGTTCAAGTCTATTTTTGTTACTTTTTTTTTTTTTTAAGTTCATGCTCCATTGTAAAGTGTATTTCACTTCAAGTATAAAAGTGAATCACTATAAGTAGCTTTTAGAGTTATTTATCTTGCATGCATATTTTATTTTATAAAGTTACTTCATTGTAAAAGTGATCCCCACTTCTTTTTATAAAAGTGGTTCACTTCATAAAACAACTTACACCATTACATGGTCCTTTGGTTACCGTTTATGCATTTTCTTTAAAGGGCATAACTTTCACATCTGAAGTCCATTTTCAGTGCCGGTTTTTTTTAAACCGCCTAATTTTTTGAGATCTTTCCATCCAGATCATCAGTTTCAGTTTCTAAATCCACATTATCTACATATTTAACATGTCTTCTTCAATTAATCTTTTTCTTACTAGCACCAACTACTTCCAATGGAAATCCCATATGGAGGATTTATTAAGAAGTAAAGGCTTGTACCAGATTACCTTGGGAAATGAAACAAAACCTACTGATGTTGATAAGAAAGTTAAATGGGATAATAAGAATGACGAAGCACGTGGACTAATCAGAATTTCCATCTCTCTTGATTTAAGGTTCCACCTTAAACAAATTGATAAACCCGATGAAGTTTGGGAAAAGATTGAATTTGTGTTTGTTAAACACAATATTATTCAAGCACAACAGTTAGAAAATCAATTATTGAATTTAATTCCAAGTGATTTTTCTTGCATTGAAGACTATCTATCTAAGTTTAAAACACTCATAATTTTATGTGAATAATGTAAGATAAAGATGGATGAATAGCGTTGTGTCTATCTTATTCTTGCTAATATAGGGAGTGCATGTTTTGTGTTTGTATCTACCTTTTATGCCATAAAAGAGGCTCTAGTGAAAATTTATCAAAAACACACTCTTGACTTGTTTTGTGATGCTTTGATTAGAGAGAAATATAATCTTGTACAACTTGGAGTGATCAACACTGTAGGCACCTCCAACAAAGCCTTAGTCGTCCATAAAAAAGATAAACCCAAGAATCCCAAGAAGAGACATCCTCACCACAAAAACAAACAACATAAGGGTCCCAAACCCACTCAAACAACTTCCACTCCTAATGGTGACAAAGGAGAAAAATATAAAAATAAGAATATTGACAGACATTGCAACTTTTCTGATAAAGATGGCCACGATGAGTCCAAATATTTCAAGAATATGGTAGCTTTAGAAGCATCGATGAATAATCATAACATCAATATTGATTCTACTACTTGTTCTTCTTCTCATGGACATGCACTTTCTACTTCCGGTTTCTCCTTCAATACAACTTCTACTTCTTCTTCTGATGAGTGGCTTATTTATTTTGGATCATATTATCATATGGCTAATGATAAAGACATATTTTATGCTCTAAATGAATGTAACACCAAGAAAATATTTTTTGGTGATGATAGATTTCTTAGTGTTGTAGGATCTGGAACAGTTCAAGTAGAAAATGGTCATTTCAATGATGTATTATGTGTTCCAAGTCTTTCTTGTAACCTTCTATAAGTATATCAAATCACTCATTTAGGTGAAGGTAAAACCGATGAGTTTTCACCTCACTAAGTTGTAATCAAGGATCTAAAGAATCCTAAGCATGTTCTTGCAACTGAAATTGTTGATGATATTACCAGGTTTTACAAGTTTGACAACTTTGGGTCATCATCTTTTTCATCAGTTTTTGTTGCTCATAGTGACGACTTGAGAAAACTTTGGTATGAGCGGTTTGGTCATCTGAACTATCACGCATTGCAACAACTATGTAATCAATAGATGGTGACTCATATTACTCCTGTGTCATGCAAAGATGGTGTTTGTGGTGATTGTGTTCTCGGAAAACATCACTGGGACAGTTTTGACAAACAAGCATCTTGGCATGCCTCGAGCCCTTTGCAACTTGTCCACAGTGATTTGTGTGGTCCACTTTCTTCTCCTTCTTTTTCTGGGTGAAAGTATTTCTTAACTTTCATTGATGACTTTTCCATACGTACTTGGGATTACTTCTCCAAACTTAAGAGAAATTTTTTTGACAAGTTTTTGGCCTACAAGGCCCTTGTAGAAAAGAAATCTAGACATCAAATTCAAATGTCAAGAACAATTAATGGAGGATAATATGTGAACAATAATTTTACAAGTTACTGCACTACACAAGGCATCCAAATGCAACACACTATTCCATATACATCACAACAAAATTGTGTTTCTAAGAGAAAGAACCGCACATTAAAAGAAATGGATAATTGTATGATCCAATCTAAGGATTAAGTCTAAAGTATTGGGAGAAATCCATCAACTGTGAAATTTACATAGTAAATTGCACTCCCACAAAGACTCTTAAAAATATAATACTATAATAAGATTGGATTAAAATTAAATCAGACGTATGTCACTTCCGTGTATTTGGAAATCTAGCATGGGCTCACATTCCCGATGAGAAAAGGAAAACATTGCAGACTAAAAGTGAGAAGTGTATATTTGTTGGTTATTCTAAAGATATCAAAGGTTATAGAATTCTTCAACCAAATTGTAATGAAATCATTATTAGAAGAGACATTAAATTTGATGAAAATCTCTTGTCCTACGAGCCTAATTCAACGTTTGTGCCTTCTTTGGCCTGTAAGCCTAATTCAACATTTGTGCCTTCTTCGGCTTGCGAGCCATCTTCAAAATTTGTGCCTTCTTCTATTCTAGTTTCTTCTTTAGATGATTACAATGAGGATGAACATCCACCTCTTCCTACTCACCTTCCTCCACACGAGTCTTTTGAACTTGAACTAGCACCAACTACAACTCCACTGCTTCCTAGATGGGTCCGTTCAACACGAGAAACAATTGGTGATCTTGTCGGTGATCCTTCAGATCGACGTTATACAAGTTCACAGTTCCAACAAGCCTCTTCTCTTTTGGCTCAAATTTCAGAAACTCATGTTCCAAAGAAATTTGCAGAAGCTTCAGGTCATTCGGATTGGGATACAACAATGAATGAAGAGTATCGTTCTTTAATGGAAAACAATACTTGGGATCTTGTACCTCTTCTAAAAGGAAGAAAAAATGTTAGATGTAAATGGGTGTACAAAAGTAAGTATGCTTTAGATGGAAGTGTTGAAAGACACAAGGCTCGGTTAGTTGCCAAAGGATTTTCCCAAGTTGAAGGAATTGACTATAATATAAAACCTTTTCCTCTGTAGCCAAAATTAACTCCATCCTCTTTGTTCTTTCCCTTGCTGCCTCTCATAAATGGGAGGTCCATCAGATGGATGTTAAATCCACCTTCTTCCATGGAGATTTGCAAGAAGAAATCTACATGGAACAACCTCCTGGATATGTCTAGAATGACTCTAGCCTTGTTTGTCGCCTTAAGAAATATAATTATGGTCTTAAGCAAGCTCCCCGAGCTTGGTATGCCAAAATGGACAACTTTCTTATTGCCATTGGATTCTCTATATGCAATTATGATCCTAATGTCTATACCAAGAAATTAGGAATCCATATCATCATCCTTGTCCTGTATGTTGATGACCTTATCCTTACTGGTAGTGACTCAAAATTTTTAAACCATGTGAAAACCAACCTTAAGAATAAATTTGAAATGACAGACTTGGGATTTTTTCACTATTTCCTTGGCCTCCAAGTTTTGCAAACCAATGAAGGAATTTTTCTTTCCCAATCTAATTATTCTTGTGACCTTCCTCATTGCTTTCACATGGGCGATTATAAACCAACCCCTTCTCCCTTCCATTATGGAGTCAATCTTGCTTCCACCTATACTTCTCCTGAAGTTGATGCTACCTTGTATTGTCAATTAGTTTCTATCCTCTTATACTTGGCTCATACCCATCCTGATATTTTGTTTGTTGTTTGTCTTGTTGCCCGGTATATGAAAAAACCCCATGAAATCCATTTGAAAGCAGCTAAAAGGATACTTCTCTATGTCTGTGGTATAGTTCAATTCGAGATACATTACAATTCAGGAGGGGCTCCTTTATTGGTTGGTTTCACTGATTTAGATTGGGCCGACGACCCTGATGATCAGAAGTCTACTGCAGGTTATGTTTTAAGCCTTGGTTCAGGACATGTCACTTGGGCCTGTAAGAAACAACATGTTATTGCACTTTCTTCAGCATAAGTAGAGTACTGAGCAACATTAAATGCAATTCAGGAAGCCTTATGGCTTCAGAAACTTCTTTCATAGTTTGGATTCCAGCAACAACATCTGACTAACCTTTGGTGCGATAATCAGAGTGACATCAATCTCACCAAAGACCAAGTTCAACATTAGCGTAGAAAACACATCGAGCTACACATGCACTTCATTATAAAGCTCATTCATGATCAAGTTATTGAAGTGCTCTTTTTCCCTACAGAAGGTCAAGTTGTAGACATTTTCACAAAGTCTCTTACAGAAGAAAAGTTTTCCAAAATTCGATCTATGTTAGGAGTTCATGAAGTTTTCATCAAGGGGGAATAGGCTCTAATGCCTCCTTCCTTCTCCTATTGTGTCACTATTGTAAATACTTCAATCCTATCCCAAGTTGTTCTTAAGTGGGGATGTTAGGATATTTAGACACTTAGGAGTTAGTTAAGATCTACTTGGTCTAATGTGTCATTAGGTAAAAGTGTGTTTCTTAGTGTGTTTCTTTAGTATGAATTAGTATACATTTGTAGTTATGATCCAGGTGGATATCGGTGGCCACCCACCTTTTCCAAATGGCTCAAAATAGTTTTTTGACAATTTTGGCAATTTACTATTTTTAGCAGGTTTTAGCTTTCGGGACCATTTTGAGGGCCCAAATGAAGGTTTTTCAAGATATAGGTTATCAATGATAGCCAAAGGAATGATTGAGCCCAAAAAATGAATATCCTTGACGATACCTTTCCAACGAGCTATCGCACGCCTAAAACGGAGATCGTATGCAAAAGTTACGACCCCGAGAAATTGATGTACTCACTTACCCAAACGGGGCCCACATGACTTTTGGCGCTTCATCTCCTAGGGTTAGGTTTTTTGACGTTTAGGGTTTTTGGAATTCCTGCTTATTGTAAAAATGCCTTTAGAGCCTCATTGTAATCATCTTCTTGCAAATGCGAGTAGCGTTCACATCTCTTCTCAGAGATAAGCTGCCACCATTCTAGCGAGTCTTTCACTCTGTATTTTTACAGTCTCTGTACATTTCTTTCATTAATAGAAATCGCGTATTACTATATATCTGTGTTTATGGTTGCATCTATGATACATTTCTATTATATCATTGAATATCTGCGATATCTCTGTGCATTTCTTTATTATATCTTCGATCTCATTTCGTGACGAAAATAATCTGGATCAAGTTAGGAAATCCGATGGTCACAATATGTTCCTGCCATAGAGTGATATGAAGGTTCATATTCTCCTCAATATTAACGACCATTGATATATGGTTTAACACCTGATTTGTCCATGATCTATATTTAAAGAGAATGGAGGGTCATTTACTGATGACCGATTGTGAAAAACTCTTGTAATGTCCCCACTTTGGGACATCATCACAGGGCAGATATTTATGATGACCAGAGTAGCCAGATGGATGCTAGAGCGAGTACAGGGGTATTTGAGAGGCATTTTGGGGTCCATATTGCATTGATGATCATATTCCATCATTATGAGCCATTCCGCACAGGTTGGCTTTGGTTTCATTGCATTCCGACGATTTCCATGATTTTGACTATTTTGAGCTATAAGTCAATGGAATTCACTAAAGAGGTCATTTTGGGCACATTACTTGGAGGAACCTCTCAGTGTAATAGCTCATTAGAATCGGGAGGAGAAATACTACAGGATGGGATGGCTAGAAGTGACTTTCAGTGGCCAGGGAAGCCACAAGGAGAGATAAGGAGCTTTTCAAAGGTAAAAAAGGTTAATTAATTAATTAAAGTGATTTAATTAATTAATTAAATATTAATAAAATTAAAGTCACTTTGGAGGGAAAAGGTGAGCCAAAAAGTATAAAGGAAAGGCAAGTGCCTCTTTTCATTCATTCATGTATGATCTTATTTTGATTTCTGGCTTCTAGCTAGTGAGCCCAATATTGGGGGTTTTGAGGGTTTTGACATAACAAACCCTAGAGGACGATTCAGTGGTGAAAGATTCCACCTATATTGTCCCAAGCTTGG
>ML784232.1:418714-440567 GCA_009831015.1 Picea engelmannii | reverse complement strand
AAAATAAAACTAAAATAAAACCAAAAAATAGTTAAAGAGATAAAAACGATTAAAAAAATAATTTAAAATAAAATAAAATAAAAACAATTAAGTTTTTTTTTTTTAAATCAAACCAATTTGGGAGAGGACGGTTCTTGGAATCCGCCTAGGTGTTCCCTTACCTATCCCACTTCCCACTCTCCCCCGTCCTTGTTGCTCGGAGAGCATGCAGTGTGTTAGGTGGCAACAAGAGTGGGGGAGGGGTGACTCCGAGAATCACCCTCCCTTGAATTGGTTTGATTTTTTTTTCCCTTTTTCCTTATAATTGTTTTCTTCTAATTTGCTTTTAATTTTTTTTTTCAGCTTTTTTTTTCTCATTTTTTAATGTTTTAAGGGTTTATTTTGATATTTTTCTAAAAATAATTTATTATTATTATTTTTTAAAATAAAAAAAAGTGTTTGTTTTTTTCATTTAAAAAAATGGTTATGGATTTTTTTTTCAAAATGTATATTAACAAAAATTCAAACAATACCACTCTTTGATTTAGGAGTTGGTTTTACGTATTTATTTATTTATTTATGATGGTAGGTTATCGTTTCAATTAAATCATAATTTTAACTCCAAAAATATAATTAGTGCTATTGGAAGCATCAATTTTCTATTCAAGGGTCAATTTTTCATAATAGTATTGGTTTTCAAGGCCTTATTTCAAACTAGTTTTAACCACCCAAAAAACCGAGTGTTACCCGTAGCGCTACTTTTTGATTCAAGGGTAAAAATAACTGCTAAATGCAACCACTAAAAAATGAGAACTTTGGAGATTTGTTGTTAAGTTGGTAACTTTTTGTTAATAATGTTACTATAAAATAAACACATACAAAATTAATTGGCATAAAATTGTGAATGTATAACATATTATAATCTACATTGTAGAGAAAGAAGCATGAAATCAACATAGATACCCTTAAAAAGTTTAGATAGTCATGTGATTTCAATGCAAACAAATGTTCTTCTACAATGAAGAAGCATCATGGAGTCAAACCATATAAAGAAATTATATTCACATCCAATATATCATTCTTCTCCATAGAAATATCATCTTTATTCAAAATACATGGAGCATCACCTTCTTTAAAATATCAAGAGGGCCTAACCTCTCCTTTACTTTCTTTTCTTGGCTAGTGTTTTTCTTAGTCATTGAATAAATAATATCCCTTCTAATAGCCAATCTATCACTTTTTTCAATGATACATTCCTTCATAAAGAAGATGAATAATTTTTTAATATATACATGGCCTAACCTCTCCTCTACTTTCTTTTCTTGGCCAGTGTTTCTTTTCTTGGCCAATGTTTTTCTTAGTTGTTGAATAAATAATATCCCTTCTAATAGCCAATGTATCACTTTTTTCAATGATACATTTCTTCATAAAGAAGATGAATAATTTTTTAATATATACATGTGATCTAGTAAGTGGGAGGAAATACCTTATCTTTAGACAACTATTGGGGAGGAAATACCTTATCTCTAGGCAACCTCCAATCAGTGGGCAATAGAAATGTACATAATCAAGCATGCATGGACCCTCATTTCATTAATGATTGTGTGACAATATTTGTTAAAATATAGGGAACTTAATGGTTAGTTACCTTAGTAGTGTTGAGAAACACACATCTAACATACATCCATTGGTATGGTAACATTGTTGTCCCTAGTTGGGTATACCTTTACCCCTATCCAAAGAGAGGGGTCATGGAGGTGAATTTTAGGCTTTTGAAGAAGGTATTGGTTATATGAGAATCTTTCCCTATCTCATATTTCTAGAATGCATGTAACAACATTCCCTCCATGGCATGGGTATCCCATAATAAATCATCCATACTCACCTCTATATTTTTGTATTTATCACTAACATGTGAACAACCAATGTCATTGTATACATTTTGAATTGGTGACTCAATACATATTGGGAATTAAATAGGTGCTTGATTCAACCATGCTTGGTATGCTTCCTCTATAAGTTGTTTTAACAAACTTCTTTTGATTCAACATCATAGTGGGTTGAAATGGTTGATGGTAGACAAGTTTCTCTTTGTCAAAATCCTAATTGAAAAAACTTTAAATGTTAAAACAATGATATTAGTAAACATAATTCATTTTGTATGTTCAAACATTAGTCTAAATATTTATTAGAAGAATGGGTTTTTTCCCATTACTACACATGCAACCAACCACTTTATAAAAAAAATGGCAGGTTCAACAATACATACACAATAATTCCATTGAAAATTCAAAAATACAATTACTCAATTATCTTTTTCTTACACCCCAAGGGGACATCTAAGGGTAGTCCCAATTCAATCCCTCTTGGATGAGTGGCTAGTAGTATACAAAATTTATAGTTTATCAAAGAAACATTACCAAGGGACAAATTACATATTACATGCACAACACCAAATTTGGATGCCTTCCTTTTCATAAAGAAATCTTTGTCATTGGAGTGTTCCTCAAATGAAAAATTTGCATTGGACAGTGAGCACCTAGAACTATTTATAAACCCTACAATGTTCCCATGAGTATGTGGATGACCATCAATATTTAAAATATTCTTCATATTAAAGTTTTTGGAAGCATAATATTTGATGTGCATATTATACATGGAAATACTACATTTGTATTTAAAAATATTCAAGCAATCAAACTAAATATAAAGAGTACCACAAAAATGTCATAAACGCTATTGAATTTTGGGAAGAGTGAATATATGTGAAAGGATAAACAACCCAAAATTTTCATCATCTATTTAAGACTTAACAATCATGTAACTTTTACTACAATAGGAGAATTAAATCCCTACATTGGGCATGAGAAAGGAGGATGACCAAGAACCACACAAAGAATGGCTGTGATAGTTTTTTTATTTACTTTACATATGGACAGAAAGAGAGAAATAATTTCTATCATCCAATAATTGAACCGACCTTGGTGTGTGCTTCAACATTTTTTCTCTCAACTAGTACAACTTTTTGAATCCCCTAGTAGAGATGTTTTGGGTAGAATTAATCTCATATTTTACCACCAGAAAAATTAGTTGACTAAATAGAAGGAAATGGATTGGGAATTTAGTATGAAACATAGTTTGTTTGTCTTACAACTTTTCAAAAAAGGAGCATATGGAAGTGTTCCTATGTGTCTTTTGTGTATCTCCTATTGGATCCTTGACCGCAATGGGATAATATTAAACTATCAACTTTGGGTAGTTGATCATTAATATAGTAGGATAGTGTGACACATAAAGGGTTCACCTTTAACCCTTTACATTTTGAATATCCACATACTACTAGGGTGTCATAGAATATATCCAATTCATGATGAAGTACCATTAGCTCATGATGTTTTTTTGGAAGATGGTATGTTACAATTTGTGAGGTAAAGTGGCTCTCCATTTTTGTCTACCATTTTCATGTGGTATCTTTCTCATGATAAAATTTTATGCCATTTTTGGACTTGTTAATCTATAAAATAATATGGATATTCCATTGGAATAACTCATCACAATAAATCTTCTATTGTTCTAAAAATATTTTATTATTAGGTTTATTGATCTGGATTATTTTGAGAATGACATGAAGACAAAAATATAGCAATGAAATACACAAAAATATAGAAGAGAACACAGAAATAGAGTGAAACCCAAATTCTATTACTGAATAAGATAGAAAAACACTGTAGAACACAAACTAAAAAAATGGGGCAGCTTATCTCTAAAAAGAAAGAGATGTTGGCTACACTTCATTTAAAAGAAGTTTTACATCACACTCCATTTAAAAGAAGTTTTACATCACACTCCATTTCATTCTTAAAGGGCCTCCTTCACCTCAATTATATATGAGAGGGTGAGAGGAGAACTATTCCCATGATGCATGTGGGATAAATTGGACTAAGTTTATAAAATGTCATAGGCATGTAAAACACTAGAAATTCCTAGGCGGTCACCCATCCCAATACTACTCTAGCTTGAGCGCACTTAACTGCGGAGTTCTAATGGAATACAATGCATTAATGCTATGTTGTAGGCATGTATGTAATACCACTAGGAAATCATTAAATGATGTCTGTAATTAACAAATGAAGATGACATTACATTCCATTCCACATCAAAAGGGTGAATATCATGGTTTATCAAAACCACAATCTAAAATGGTTATTCAGTGGAAGAGGTGGATGGCCACTGAGATCCATCTGGATCATTCCCTTCCCTTAAGAAGCAATTGTCCCCATTGCGTCAAGTTCCCTTGGGAGACAAGGAGACTTCTGCTAAATCTAAAGCTTGGTGCATTTCTTTCCTTGCTGAATAAGTTGTCCTACTTAACTTGTTGAAGGATTTCATGAACTTGTTGTTGGAGGGGTTGGGTTCATTCGACCAATCGATCTACATGATCTACCTGAGTGTGGGAGGAATCTGTTGGTGAATATGCAACATGAAGAGTATGAAGGGTTTTTTTATAACCTTGCTTTAATGGGCAGTGTGGAGGCACCCCCGTAGGTGCAACAAGAACATCTTGGTACTCGTCTACAATCTTGTTGATTTGATTCTGATGGATAGAAATATCTTCAGATGAGGATGCAGTGGTTGCAATTTCCTTTTGTTGACCTTCTGATTGGATGTCTCGAGGCTAAACTTTGTAGTATGAGAGATTACTTTGTGGCATTGTTTTTGTGGGACAATAGTCGAAACTACCTTTGGTATCCGGTATAGCTGACCCCCCAGAGTAATAATTACACTACGAGGTCAAGACTCATAAACAACATGATGCCTCCACATACATGGTTGGCCTAATAGAACATCACATACTTCCAGTGGGGAAACATCACACAATACCTCATCCTTGAAGGGCTTGATGCCGTAGGACATGCGACATTGCTGGTTGACATGAATATCTTGACCCTGGTGAAGCCACTCGATGTTGTATGGTTGTGGGTGTGGTGTTTTTGGAAAATCCAACTGCTTGATAACCTCTGCTAATATGATGTTCTTTTGGCTTCCGCTATCAACAATAAAATACAGTGGGGTCCCCTTCACCCACATCAGTGAATGGAAGAGTTTCTCCCCCTCCTCAGGATCCTCTTCTGGTTGGATTGTTGCAGTTGCAACAATAGTAATGGGTTATGTATCAATGATCTATCTCCTTTTATTATTTTTTGAATCAGGGTCCAAGTCGGGGTTCAAATATTTGTCTTTGAGCTCGACCACCAATGACCGTATTGAGCGACATTCATTACTATTGTTCCAAGGGCTGGAACTCACACCACTTTCTGGTGTCTTTATTAGACTTCCTATTACCCTTATTTTCCTACATCTGAGAATGGCTCTCTTGAGGTTGGACTTCCTTTCTCTATCCATGCTTCTCCCACATACTCTGCTGCTTGAATTTCTACTCAATTTTGACTGCATATCGATAAGCAACTCCGAGTGAGGAGATGTCCAAGAAATCTATATTTGTTTGGATGTACCTGTGTATGCCACTGTGGTACTTCAAAACCATGTGCTGCTCAGAGTCTTTGATACCTATCTTTGAGCGCAAGGTATGAAATATGTTGGTGTACTCTGACACCATCTAGTCTCTTTTCTAATGCATAGTTGTCCATATCATGTATTGGTCATCATAGTTTCCAACAAGGTAAAACTCCTCCTTTAGGGAATCTACAAAGGCTGCCCAATTGGGTTCTCTCCCAAATAGTGTAGATTCATCCTCGGTGTACCTCTCCCCGTAACCTTCCCACCAAGATCTGACATGGGGAAGGTCTTTAAGGAGTGTGAAGGTGATCTTTTCATTGTCGAATTTTTTTTGGACAAAGTAATAACCTTCTAGCAGATTCAACCATTTTTCTAGAGAATTTGCATCTATCTGGCCTACAAATAAGGGGATATCAAAATTGACTTGTACCTTGAAGGGTGTCGCACTTACGAAATGGTTGATTGTTGAAGATTCCTCGACTGCCGCTATCGATAATCTTTGAAGGATATGAGTGAAGTTGTCCATGATCTCATTCCTTTGTCACACAAGGGCTTCCTCGAGAAACATTTGGAAAGGATCTCCTACTCTGTAATCTCTCTTTTATTCCACCATGGGAGGTCGCTTGGGCTAGAGAGAGTGGTCGACCTCAAGCAAAATTAGCTCGAGACCCAAATATCTTTACCCTAACCTTGTCGGGGACCTACTCTGATAAATGACAAGGAGTAGACTGCTTTGATACCAGTGATCCAGATTATTTTGAGAAAGACATGAAGACAAAAATATAACCGAGATATAGCAATGAAATACACAAAAACATAGAAGAGAACACAAAAATACAGTGAAACCCAACTTCTATTACTGAATAAGATAGAAAAACATTGTAGAACACAAACTGGAAAAATGGGGTAGCTTATCTCTAAAAAGAAAGATATGTTGGCTACACTTCATTTACAAGAAGTTTTACATAACACTACATTGCATGCTTAAAGGGATTCCTTCACCTCATTTATATATGGGAGAGTGAGAGGAGAAAAATTCCCATGATGCATGTGGGATAAATTGGACTAAGTTTATAAAATGTCATAGGCATGTAAAACAATAGGACTTCCTGGATGGTCACCCATCCCAATACTACTCTATCCTGAGCGAGCTTAACTGCGAAGTTCTAATGGGATCCGATGCATTAACGTTATGATGTAGGCATGTACATAAGACCACTAGGAAATCATTAAATGATGTATGTAATTAACAAATGAAGATAAAATTACATTCCATTCCCCATCAAAAGGGTGAATATCATGGTTTATCAAAACCAAAATCTCAAAATGGTGATTCAGTGGAAGAGGTGGATGGCCACTGAGATCCATCTAGATCATTTATTTCATTATATCTCAAATTCATTATCTCTATATTATTGCTCGAAACTAATGAAATAATTGAAATAAAAAATGAAATACTAAGAAAATGAACAAATCATCCACACAAATGAAAAAAATATGTATCATGGGAAAACCAACATGGGAGACTGCAATGAATATATGATGGACCATGCTCTAATTTCTAAATTCATGGGGATATGGTCCATGGAGAAAACGTTGTTGGTTTAGATCAAATCGAAATGGAAGGTCAAATGAGAAATAAGTCTAAAGCTTAGATCCAAAGGTTTCTTCACAACAATGTTCACCTGCTTGGAGGAATGGAACCGAATATTTGATGAGGGACCATATTTATTTAACTCGACGGGGCTCCACCTTAGGTACTGGTTTGAAAGTTTCTCCCCAGAAAAGGAGGACTTCACTGCATCCCCTATCTGGATTATATTGTACTCCCTACCCCATGAGTTATGCACCTAGAAACATTGGAAGGAATCGATGACATGTTAGGATCCTTTGTAAAAATATCAGAAATAACAAAAGTGTATAAATATACCTCCTATCCTAGAATATGTGTATACATGAGTGTGAAAATAACTCTCCCTGAGTCAATCAATATTTCATTCCAAGATAATGAATGGGTTCAACACATAGACTATGAACATATCCCATTCTGTTGTCATAAATGCCACAAACACATACATCTATTCCAGGAATGTCCCCAGAACCAATCTCCGATAACTAACAAAGGCAATGAGGAGAAGGACATGGAAGTATTCATGAAATCCCCTAACTAAAGAAAGGTGGGGTGCCGAGGAAATAGAAGCTTGGGGGAAGGAACAAGAAAATATGCAAACAACTTCCATATCTTAGCAGATAAAGAAGAGAAGGAATCCAACCATGAAGGAGAGTGACTAGACATAGAGAAGGAACTTCCTAACCAAAATAATATTGATACAAAACATGAATAAATACAAAAACGTCGGAAAAATGATGCAAGCACGTAAAACCTACCAATAGAGAGGCGAGAAATCCAGATGCAAGAGGAGGAGGCTTCAAAATATTCACATGATGAACCAATGAAGGAATATATTAACCATGCCTCTGAATCAGAAGTCATGGATGATGGAGGTGGACCTGGAAGTGCTAATAGAGGTCCATGGGGAAAAATAAATCAATAATATGCAGGTAGGAAAACTTCGTCAGCTCCAAAGAGAGTTTCTCAGAGAAAAATCAAAGAACCAATTATGGGCAATCCATCCTCCTCTTCTAGAAACTTGGGTATAAAATTGAACCCCTTAAAGAACCTCAAGAAACCTGGAGGTGAAGAAAGGAAAAAATGTCGAAAGCCACATAAGCAAGTTCTAGAATAAACAAGGGATCTTCTCATAGATTCGGGCCAGGTAGTGGGAATACTTGACATATATTTTCTATTGATTAAGGTTGGTTATCATTGATGTCAACCCTTGAAGAAATCCCCATAGCACAAAGGTTGGGTAATGGACCTAATATTGTTTGATTTAAAGATGACTCGTTATTTTCTTGTCATGATTTATAATAAGTATAAATGGATGAACTCCAAAGTGGTCCCCTTATGGTGAAAGCCCTCACGAGAAGACGCTTTGCAGATTGATTTATCCTAGAAGTATGATTAGAGAACCCATGCTTACTTGTGGAATAATGAGATGAACACCAGTGAATTTTTCAGTGAAACTATCGTAGATGGATAGTGCTTTTCATTCCATTTCCGGTGGTATGTGGAACGCCACATAACTCTTCATGGTTAGAGAGTTATGGCCATGAGAAGTTGGAGAACCCAGGTTTGGGTAATGGACCCAAGTTTGTTTGATGGATAATGGTATGATTTTTGATGTATTTTCAGGTAATAATATTCTATATGGATAGTACATGTCATTCCATTTCTGGTGGTATGTGGAACGTCACATAACTCCTCACAATTTGAGAGTTATGGCCTTACGAAGTTGGAGGACCCTCATATGTCATCTAGAAGCCCTAAAAGGTCAAAGTAGTCAAAGTGGTTTAAGAGATTTCAAAAGGTAAATAATAAAGTGAAGTGATGAGTGTACTATAATTCAAAGTGAATACAAAATAAATTAATTCAATAATAAATTTAATGGAGAAATTAGAAGTGGGTTAACCCTAAAAAAATTAAAGTGGACAAAGTGACCTAGAAGATGTTTTTAAGGAAGCTACTTGGAGAGTATAAATAAGAGGCAAGACTCTCTCATTTAAGAAAAACTTGAGCATATTGAATACCTATACATTTATGAGGTAAACAAAGGATATATAAGCCAAATGTCTGAGGAAAGTGAATAAAATAAGGCCGAAATTCAAGGAAGGATAAATTTTTTTGATGATGCTTTCTAAGGTATGTTTTTTTCAGGGCATCTCACCATTTTCGCAATAACTTTTTTTCTAGAATGATTCAGACTGTGAAATGAATATACATTGAGGAAACATATCCAAGTATCTGTGGATAAAAATTCAGTTTGTGGGTCGTTTTATTTTTGTATTTACACTCCATGGAAAATAGGGGTTGTGGCTAGTCCTGAAATTAGTCAAAAACAAGTGTTTCGGGTAAAAATGTCATAAATTCTTGATAACAGATCCAAATTCTGTAATACCAAATTTTTTGGTTAGGGTATATTCTATAGTATGTTGCGTAAAAATTTCATATCAATTCAACAAATATTCTATGCGGGGCACACTCTACAAGGTCTCTCTCTAGAATAAGCCAGAATTCAACAAGGTGTGCCATTTTTGCCATAACTCCTTTTCTGAGAGGTTACAAGTAGTGAAACCTGGAGGAATTTCATAAAACACACTAAATAAAATTGTGTATCAGTTTTAGATCTTTATTCATTATAGGTACAAAGTTATGATTATTTCAAGTTAGGGTTGTTGACTAATCCAAAACTAGTCTTGTGAGACTAAAGAAACGTTTGATGAAAATGATAGTCTCTTCTTGTTAAAGTTAAGGAAGTTTTGCAGGTATGTGATCATATACACCAGGTCTATTACAGAGTTAAAAATCATATTTGGATGATGAAATTGATGAGGGATTTTGGTTGAGGTACAAGTTGGGTACATGGTTGAGACAAGTAGTTGATGAGTTGGCACATACATGAGGTGGATAGTTGATGATGTTGGTACATATTGATGAGTCATAGTTGATGAGTACTTGAAACATGATTGGTACATACTTGGAACATGGTTGGTTTCACTTGTTTATGGTACATGTTGATTACAGATTGTTTGGTACAGGTTGGTGCATGGTTTATGCACTTGTTTATGGTACAAGTTGATTATAGGTTGAGGTACAGGTTGATGAATTGTTGATGCATGGTTTAGGTTTATTGGTACAAGTTTACTGTGGTATATCTCACAGTGATAATGTGACAGTGGTTCCATCATTCTACTTCTACTTCAGGGCGGTTGGATGAGGCAAGGACATGTGGTTGTAGCCACCTTCCGGTTGTAGTTGGAGAACATAGGGGGTTGTATCCTCCTTCTAGTTGTAGCCATAGAATTGGGGAGTAGGATATTCCCTCAGGTTGTAGCCTAAGAAACTAGGGGGTTGGAGCCTCCTTCCAGTTGCAGCTGGAAAACAAAGGAAGTTGGTGCTTCCAATGAATGTAATTCTTCAAGACATATAAGATAAATCATTCCATGGTTTTCTCCCAATTTGGGTTTCCACGTAAACACTGGTGTACTGTGTATGTGTGTGATTGCTCATTTCTTATTGCTCATTATTGGATAATAATTCTACATTGATATAACACTTGGATTATTTGGAGAAAAAGGATTATAATTATGCTATCACTGATTCACCCCCCCTCTCAGTAATCCAACAATTGGTATCAGAGAAGGTTCCTTCAGAAATCAGTTTAATCACTGAAAGGTAGATAATGGAGAGTACCAACTCATATAAAAATGGAATACCACACTTTGATGGATAGAAATATTCTTTTTGGATCATAAGGATGAAGACATATATACAAGAACAGGGGTTCGAAATTTGGCAATCAATTGTAGATGGATACACAGTACCAATAGTTCCACCAACAAATGACAAAGTAGTGAAACTTGGTCAGACTAATTCCAAAGCTACAAATGCACTTTTGAATGGTCTCAGTGAAACAATATTCACCAAAGTTTCACATTGTAAATCTGCCAAAGAGATTTGGGAGAAGCTTCGAAATATTTATGAAGGAGATACAAAAGTCAAAGCAAGAAAACTTTAAACTTAAAGAGGTTAGTTCGAACAACTAAAAATGAAGGAAGATGAGAATATTGTAGCCTACTTCTTAAGAGTTGACGAAACAATGACTGCAATCATAGGATTGGGAGAAGAAATCGAAGAATCTGTAATTGTTCAAAAGGTACTAATATCTCTTCCTATGAGATTCAACCCTAAGATATCAACACTAGAAGAAAGATCGGATCTGAACTCAATAAGCATGGACGAACTTCATGGAATATTCACAACATATGAAATGAGAACTGAACAATAAAATACAGATGTAAAATAAGCAGCCTTCAAAGCATCCAAAAGATCAAAGAAAAATAAAAAGGAACAAGAAGAATATAGCAACAACATCGACGTCTCAGAAGATGATGAAGAAGTGGCCAACTTCGTCAAAAGATTGAAAAAGGGAACCAATGGTAGGTATAGAGGTAAGCTTCCTTTAATTTGTTTTAATTGTGATGGTATTGGTCATTTTTCTAACAAATGTACTCATAAGAAAAAGAGAAATGATGAAGGTTACTCAAAAGGAAAACACACATATAAAGGAAAAATAACTAAAAATAAAGATTTCAAGAAACGCTTATGCATCAAAGAAGACATCTCATCATAAGATGAAGATGAAATCAACGATAATGAGATAGAAAGAGTTCTATTCATAGCAGTAAACAATTCTGACAAAGAAGACTCCGAAGAAGAATATGAAGAAGCCGAAGAAGGATATGTAGAAGTCGAAGATGAAATTGAAGAGGTAGAAGTTGACTATCGATAAGAATTAATGTGTGCCATAGAATTTATCAGAAGAGAAAAGAAGAAAAACAAGAAACTACAAGCAGAACTAGACAAGAAAAATGACACTCGAGAACTAGAAAAAATGATCACAAGATTTAAGGTTCAAATAGAATAAGATAAAAGAATTGAGGAAGCACTCAAAGAAAAACTAGAAGAAAAAGACAAGATCATTGGAAAATTGGAAGCAAAGATTGTGACACTAAGAAAGGATATTCAAAAGAAAAATATGCAGAATAGCTCAAAAGTTCTCGATGACATTATCAACAGTGAAAAATCTCATCTGGACAATTCTGGACTTGGATACAATCAGAAAAAAAATGGATCAAGCTCCAAAACAACAGAGAAATAAACAAATCCAAAAAGCTATGCAGAAACAATCAAAGGGGATAGGAAGATGTACAAATAAGATTACAGGGATGCTCCTCCACTGAGAAGATTTAGATTTCATAATCAACAACAGATAGATAGGCCTCAAGAAGAAGAAGGATTCATAAGAGCACCTTCTTTCAGAATATCTTCAACTCCCAGGTATCAAACTATATTTTTTGGTTTATGTTATGCATGTAATAATTTTGGACATAAAGCTATGAATTGCAGAGCTAACAAGAGGAACAATAATAACTTTGAGAGTAATACACAAAGGGGTTACTCAAGAAGACCTAGTGAAACACAAAGAAGAAGTTACAACATGTTTTAATCTTTGGGCACTGAAGTGGAATGTTACAAATGTAACAATTTTGGACACGTGGCCAAAAATTGCAGAATGACAGTCCCTCCTAAGGAACCTCAACAGAATAAAAATAGTCACAGACACGAACCTCAGAAAATGACATGGATCAGAAAACAAGATCAGTATAGCAATGAAGAATGCACAGTCTCTCTACAAGCTAAGTAGAAGAAACACGGTTGGTATGTTGACAGTGGGTATTGACGAAGCACTGGTTTCCCTGGTTATGTATATGTATGTGAAACTTCTTGTTTAATGAAAGTCATCTTCCTACTCCATCTTGTTTCCATATTATACTGAAAGAGTTCATGATTGACTGATTCACATGAATCATTATGACTGTGTTATGATAAATGTCTTATGGTAACGTTGTTATGATTTCTTTTAGTATTCTTGTAATTTGAATACAAAAAATTCTTGTTTTTAAGTTCTTCCCCTTTGGGCTGTTGGAAGCTTGATGCCTACAACAGATCTTTGCATTTTCTCACCGAAGTCTTCCTCCTACTCACCCTTACTACAAATTATTGTCTGAAGTTAAACTAAGACCTCACCTCTCCATGCATAGCCCGGTCTAGGATTTTGAGTTCAAACAATATTGTTTTGAGTCTGTTCTCTTTCAATCACCCTTTATAAAAAAATTATGACATATAAACTGATGGGTATCATGCTTACTCTTGCTACAATCCAAGAGTGACATCTGGTACTAAAATTTCTGGCGCTGTTGTCGGGGATTTTCCTTGGGATTGAATGACATTGAGCCTCTGATTTTGAAGGTGCACCAGACATCAGATCCCTACAAGATTTCTACTGTGCACCTGGCGACTCCATTATGATGAATCCAATGTGGTGAACCTACCATTTTAGTTGTGGCTTCCAGAGGCAGACACACGAGGTCTACCCCTCAGTTTCCCTTGATGACACCTGAAGAAGATCCAAAGAAGATTATCAGAAAGGGAAAAACCATTAGAGGAGGAGCTTCTACTACTGAACCAAGTATTTCTAATAATTTTCCATCTCCTTCTGTAGAAACTCCATTTTTTGCTCCTCATTCCCCTATCATACCTTCTGCTGGAGTTTCTTTAACTTTAAATTTTAGGAGTATTCCTATTGAGTTTTCCCCTCCTAGTCTGGGATTATAGGGAGAAATACTTGTTAGTTCTCTCTCCCCTGAAGCTGTACCTTGGACTAGACCCAAGACCACAAAATATTTCCCCACTCCTAGCTTTATCACCCCTCCTCCTATTACTATTGCAGCCACTGCAGAAAGAGAAGCCTTTGCTGACTCAAGTCCTGTAGCTTTTTCTCTGAGTCCTCCATTGTTTCCATTTCCACCTAGAAGCTTAGTTCCAGTCTCCCCTGTTCAAACTCCTTCCCCTCCTAATTCTCCTCCACCAAACATTCATATGACAGGATAAAATCCCCCCATGACCAGGATGGAGGCCATAATAGCATCTAGGTATGCTCCCCTTGTGTTGCCTCAACCTCTCAACGCCCTTCCAACATATGGCTACCTCAAGCAACTACCCAAGTTTATAGGCAAAGGAGATATAACCGCAGAAGAACACCTTGAAGCCTTTTACAGTTTTACGGATCATCATGTCATCATGCACGCAGAAGTATGGATGATGATTTTTTTTCATAGCCTTGAAGGTGAGGCTAGGAAGTGGTTTAGGGCCCTGCCTCCTGGATCTGTTGATGGGATAGAGGCTTTGGATAACGCCTTCTTGAGACAGTGGGGATATAAGAAAGACTTTATGTATTACATGATGGAGTTTGGGTATTTGAAGAGAAAGGAAGGAGAGTCTGTCTCCAACTTCTCCAAGAGGTTCAATAAGATGTACAATAATATCCCTGCTGAGATAAAGCCCTCAGAAGATTCAACCAAAATTACTTATGCCAATGCTTTTGACCCTGATTTCTGCCTTTTGTTGAGGGAAAGATGAGCAAATTCCCTGGCTCACATGCAGGATGCAGCTGTGGAAATTGAGTCGAATATATTGGTTGTTGATCAAATCAGAAATAAAGCTGATAAAGACATACCCAGGAGGAGATCTGAAGCCTCCACATTCAGATCTTCTGCCCTTTCCCCTCAGATCAATGAAGTAACTAAGATGCTAAAAACACTTTCGGCTAGGATGGAAAGGTTGGAGTTAGAAGGCAAGCCAACTTACAAAAATCCCCAAAATAACGATAACAGAGGTTTCAGGAGGCCAAACAACAGTGTTCCCTAGATTATGCCAAGGGAACAAAGGAATACAATAACCTGGTCAATGATGAGGAGAGGGAAGAAGAGGAGCTCGACCCTGAAATTCGCTGTATTGAAGACACTTCCCCTTTTCCCCATTTGACTCAATTTTCATATGAAGAGTCCCTTATGAACAATCAAATAAACGAGCTGAGTAAAGGGGAAAAATCCAATAGCACTCCTAACAGATACAACCTCAGGTCAAAGAAGAAAGAAGGGAAGTCTGATATCCCTGATTAGCCTCTCTTAGCAGAAAGGCATCCTAAACCTACAACCATCACTGCCAAGGAAAATAAAACTTAGAATATTTCACCAACAACCAAAGACCCTGTTCCCGAGGTGAGGGAAATTCTTAATCCTCCTTCCTCCTTTAGTTTTTGAGCTAGTCAAACATGAAGATTTCAAAATGTCCCTGTCTAAACTGCTGCTATCCAAGCCACCTCAGATTTCCATAGACTCAGTAAATCTCCAAGATGAAAATCTAGTAGTCATCCTAGGTCCCATGGTAGAAGACATAGATGATTCATCCCCTCCCTTCTACATGTCCTTGAACATTCAAGATAAGGTGTTGCATAATTGTTTAATGGATTCAAGGGCTTCTCATATTCTCATGCCCAAAATTGTCATGGAAGAACTTGGTCTAGAAGTCACAAAGGCCTACCATGACTTGTACTCTTTTTATTCAAGGAGGGTGCAATGTCTTGGAGTCATCAAAGACCTGGTGGTGTCCTTATTTCAACTGCCAATGAAGAGTGTGGTCATGGAAATTGTGATAGTTGATGTTCCTCCCAAGTTTGGCATGATATTGTCAAGATCTTGGATTAAAAAGATTGGAGGAACATTACATATGGACCTTACATATGCTACCATCCGAGTCTTTGGAGGGGAACACATGAGACTGTACATAGAATCTCAGCTGACCTACATTGTCAGTGACGAAGCAGACCCCACTAATCATCCTATATTTGCACTTGACACTGATTTGGGGTCTAGTTTATTGCATCTCAATGATACTCCTGAATCCCCTCTTGAAATAAGAAAGACACCCATTTCTTACTGTGAAATACCTCCTCCAACTATATGTGTGTGGAAGATGTTCTTCGACGGAGCCTCTTCTAGTGAAGGTGCTGGTGCTAGAGTGGTGTTTCTGTCACCTTGTCAGGAAACAATATCCTTGTCATACAAGCTAGAGTTTGAGACTACCAATAATGTGGCAGAATATGAAGCTCTTGTTTTAGGTTTGAGGACTGCAAAAGACATGGGAATTGAGGAGGTAGCAGTGTTCGGAGATGCTGAGTTGATATTCTAGCAATTCAGAAGTGCTTATCATGCTAAACATCCTCGGCTCAGAAGTTACAAAAATGAGGTATGGGATTTGATTGACAATTTCTTCTCCGCTTTCGACATTTCATTTATTCCGAGAAAGGAAAATACTTTGGCTGCTTCCCTAGCTATCTCAGCTAGCTAGTTTAGGATCCCTCTGCCACCTAAGTTCAAATATGATGTTGAGATAAGATATAGGCCTTCTGTACCAAACAATATCAAGCATTGGAAGGTATTCGAGGATGATCTTGAAATCAGAAAATTTCTTGAGTCTGTTGATGAGTTCTCTACATTGCACATTAATCAGGATCATGATCCCGAAGGTGATCCTCACCCTGAGGTAATTTTAAATAAGATTTCTAATCACCATATTGTTCAGTTGCCTAGAAATCACATTCCAAAGGGAGTAGTTCCTAAATAGAAAGATTGTTCGATGGGAATGATGTGGCAGTAAAGGGTAAGGTTTAAAATGGGAACGCCGATGTAACTGGGTGAAATATTGGCACAGAGGAGGATCCTAAGTTCGTCAAGTTGTCAAGCAGTCTGTCAATGGAGAAGAGAGCTGAGTATACTGAGTTATTAAAATAATTCGCTGATGTGTTTTCCTGGGCCTATGAAGACCTCAGGACATATGACACTAGAGTCATTGAACATAAGATCCCACTGAAAGAAGAGGCTAAGCCATTCAGGCAGAAGCTAAGATAGATTAATCCCATGTTGCTGCCTATCATGGAAAGAGAAGTGAAGAATCTATTAGATGCCCAAATCATTGCCCCCTTGAGATATTATGAATGGGTGGCCAATCTGGTCCCAGTGAGAAAGAAAAGTGGAGAAATCAGGCTCTATGTTGATTTCAAAAATATGAACAGAAGCTCAAAGAAGGACAATTACCCCCTACCTAAGATGGAACACATATTGCAGAGGGTAACAGGTGCATCTAGGATATCTATAATTGATGGCTTTTCTGGCTACAATCAGATATCAGTCCTACCTGAAGATAGAGAAAAAACAACCTTCACCACTCCTTGGGGTACATTCATGTATGCCAAAATTCCCTTTGGTTTGATGAATGCAGGGGTAGCCTTTCAACAAGCCATGGATATCGCTTTCATTGGATAAAGGGACAAGTTTATGATCATCTATTTGGATGACATCAAAGTCTTCTTGAAGTCTGAAAGAGAGCACCGTGAACATTTAAAAAGGGTTTTCCTGAAATGCAGGAAGTTTGGCCTTTCACTAAATCCCCCAAAAATCTATTTTCCATGAAGGAGGGAAAGTTGTTAGGGAATATAGTATCAACAGAGGGAGTGAGAATTGATCCTACTAGGGTGGAGGTGATTCATACCTTGTCACTTTCCAGGTCCAGAAAAGAAGTCCAAGTTTTCCTGGGAAAAATCAACTTTCTGAGAAGGTTTGTCTCAAATTTTGCTGAGCTAGTAAAGCATATCACAACCATGCTCAGAAAGGGAAATGAAGTAAAATTGACTACTGAGCCTAGAGAATCTTTTAACCAAATAAAACAAGCATTGACTGAGGCACCAATGTTGATCAGTCCTGATTATTCCAAGGACTTTTTGATTTTTTCCTTTGCTTCATTTGATACAGTGGCAACTGTTCTATTACAAAAGAATGTTGAGGGGCTGGAACAACCTATTTCCTTTTTCAGCAGGGAATTGAGGGATGCAGAGGTCAAATATGACATCATGGAGAAACAAGCCTATGCCCTAGTGAAATCTATCAAATCTTTCTGAGTCTATGCCTTGCACTCAAAGTTAATTATATATGTTCCTTCAGACTCTGTGAAGGAAATTCTTATATAATCTGGCATAGATGGTAGAAGGAGTAAATGGATTGCCAAGATCCTTGATTTTTATATGGAAATAAATCCCATTAAGTTAGTTAAAGGGCAGGGTTTAGCCAAGCTGCTGGCTGAATCCAATTGTAAGGCCTTGGGGGTTAGCTTCGTCAATGCTTACTCAGAAAATCAACAAGCTGAGTTGTCCAACAAAAGTTCTCAGGATGGTTTACCACTAGCAGAGTGCACCTGGTATAGAGACATTATATATTTTATGCTATAATTAAAGCCTCCTAATAGAATGGGGAAGAGTAAGGCAAGAGATTTAAAGATCAAGGCAGTCATATATTGCCTTATTGACCCGATCTTATATTGAAAAGACTCTCTGGGAGTGCTTCTGAGATGTTTAAACCCACAGGAGGCCCAAAGGGTTATGTTTGATTTTCATAGAAAACTATGTGGGGGGAACCATTTTTGGAAGACCACAACCCACAAAATTCTTAGGGCTTGTTACTACTGGCCCACCTTGTTCATTGATGTCTGTAGATAAATCAGATCCTGCATCAAATTTCAAAATTTTTCAAGAAAACCAGAGCTCAAATCTTTTCCACTGAAGCTTGTAGTAGCTTCAAGACCCTTTCAACAATGGGGGTTGGACTTCATTGGATAGATTCATCCTCCTTCAAGTGGTCATAACTGATGGATTTTTACTGCATCAGATTATTTCACCAAATGGATAGAAGCTATCCCCACCAAGAGTGCTTCACACAAGGTAATCATCGACTTCCTGGAGGATATCATAGAAAGGTTTGGCTGTCCCAGTAGAATTGTCACTGATAATGCTGTGTCTTTCAAGTCCGAGCCTCTGGTTAGGTTTTGTGAGCAGTTTGAGATTTAACTGATTCATTCCATTCCACTGAGTCTTCCAATAAAAGTATGATCAAGCTCATTAAAAGATTGTTGGAAGACAATAAGAAGGCATGGGATTCAAAGCTAAAATTCACTCTCTGGGCTGATCGAATGACAACAAAGAGGTCCCTGAGCACCTCCCATTTTCAGCTTGTTTATGGGACCTAAGATGCATTTTCCACTCAACTGGCTCTACCTGTAGCAAAATTATTCCAATATTACGAAGGAGAGCCATATAATATGGTTAGAAGAATTCATCAACTGGTGGAAGTGCATCAGACTAGAGAGTAGGTAATAGATAGAGCTCACGATCATCAACAGAAGATCAAGAAGACCTTTGACAGGAATGTCAGAAAAGAGAAATTCAAGCTTGGAGATCTAGTGCTTAAGTGGGATGCACCCAGGAAAAACTAAATGCAAACACATCAAGTTTGAGGCCCTTCGGATTGGGCCCTTCAAAATATCTGAAGTATTTCTAAACAACACCTACAGGTTGCAGGATTTGGAGGGTGAAGAAGTTTTTAATGGCCCTATGAATGGGAATTTCCTGAAGAAGTATTTTGTTTGAGCCATGAGTGGCTCTTCGAGTTTTTGTAAATATTGTTTTCCTGTTTATTTTCGGCTCAATAAATGACTCCATAGCCCAACAACAAGGCACTGAAGTTGCAAAAAGAGTTCTTGGCAGCCCACAAGGGGAGTTCCATCCCCCATGGAGCCTAATGTTATCACATAAAATGTAGGGCGTGTTTTCCCTAGGAAGCAACCCCTTTGACAAAAAGAGGGCAAGAAATGGGTAAAAAAACCCACTTTTCCTAGGTCTTAGTGATCTAGCGCATATGGTTTAAGAAGTGTGTGGATCTGGGCAACCAGGATTTGCACGCCCAAATCTATGGACGAGGTCTAATTCCAGACCCCCCCGCCATTCTGCCTTTAATGGGGGGGGGGTCTGATATGATGGTGCTTAAGTTTCAATGGCTAGGATTCAAGCGCCTAGATCGACTGCTGAGGTCTCATTCTGGACCCCCCTTTTCATTCTGCCTTTAATGAGGGGGGGGGGTCCAATATGGGTGGTATTGTGTGGGCCCCCCTTAAAACCTCTTACCACATCCTCCTCCACTTACCACCATCGCCTCCCGGTGAAATGTGTCCTCCACTTTTCCTCTCTCATTCCCCTATCACATCTCCCACTCCCCTCCTACCTTTCACTACCACACACCTGTCCCTCACTCTCCAGGTGTCATGTCCCATTTTATTTCATCCCTCTTATCCCCCGACACTTGTGATACCATGATCCATGCCACTTACACCGTTTCCTATCCATATTCCCATGGAACTTCTCGTTCGGTGTCATAGCCCCGTTTCCCTGCCACCTGGTGCTTCCACCTAAACACCCCTTGTCTCATCTTCTCATTGTTGGCACCATCACTCTCCCCATAAGATCCTCGTCCAAATTTGCAGGCCGAGCCCCCTCATAGCAGTCCATCGAAGCATCAATGACCAAGGAAAGGTCACCACGTTGTCCAAATGCATAATTGACCGGGCCTTACCTGATCCCGAAAAAGCAGTTATTGAGGTAGTTGACGATGGTTGAACTTCGTCTCATTCCATAAATAAAAGGCCTGCAAGGGACAAGCGCAGAGGCATAATATTAGTCCATCCTGACAAAGATCACATCTGATAGACAATTGCATGGGCAGTCTACCCAACATCTTCATGTGCAGCTTGACAGAGAATCTCATCAATGTAAAGCCTTGAATGCATTATATGATTGGCTTAAGACAATTCAAGTCAATCTAAGTATATGTAGGCATTTTTTCCATTTTTGTGGGTATCGATGGTAGAGCTGATCTCCCTACTGTAAAGTTTTGACGAAGCACTGGTTTCCCTGGTTACGTATATGTATGTGAAACTTCTTGTTTAATGACAGTTAGCTTCCTACTCCATCTTGTTTCCATATTATACTGAAAGAGTTCATGATTGAATGATTCACATGAATCATTATGACTGTGTTATGATAAATGTCTTATGGTAATGCTATTATGATTTCTTTTAGTATTCTTGTAATTTGAATACAAGAAGTTCTTGTGTTTAAGTTCTTCCTCTTTGGGCTGTTACAAGCTTGATGCCTACATCAGATCTTTGCATTTTCTCACCGAAGTCTTCCTCCTACTCACCCTTACTACAAATTACTGTCTGAAGTTAAACTAAGACCTCACCTGTCCATGCATAGATCGGTTTAGGATTCTGAGTTCAAACGATATTGTTCTAAGTCTGTCCTCTTTCGATCAGCCTTTATAAACAAATTGTGACATATAAACTGATGGGTATTGGGCTTACTCCTACTGCAATCTAGGAGTGACATCTGGTGCTAACACTCCTAAATCTTGACTTGTCCAAAGCCTATGATAGAATCAATTGGAGCTTCCTAAAAGACATATTGGGGGCCTTTGACTTCGACCCCTCTTGGATACATTGGATATCATCCCTTTCTTCCTCAGATGTATTTTCTATTCTGGTGAATGACTCCCTATCTCCAACCTTTAGTGTCTCCCGTGGTTTAATATAGGGAGATTCCCTTTCTTCCTACCTCTTCATCATCCTCACAGAAGGTTTAGGGGGATTCATGAAGCAATCCTAGAGATAAGGCCACCTAAAATGACTAGAAATCGCCCCGCAGATAGAGTTGCTAACCTACCTTCAATTTTTCGATGACACCATCCTCCTCATAAATCCATTGGTTCAGGAAGCCAGATCCATCAAGAAATCCCTATATGTCTTCCTATCTTGCTCAGGATTGCAACTCAACTTGGACAAATCCCACATCTTCTTCTTTAACTCTCCGACTATCTTATAGCTAAAAATATCCAGAATATTACGATTCCAAAGATCCTCCCTGCCTTCACACTAATTATCCCCCCCCCCCCC
>ML784232.1:401243-418705 GCA_009831015.1 Picea engelmannii | reverse complement strand
GCTATTCTAAAAATATATAAGAAATCGAGAGTGGAAAGAACTACTAACCAAATTGGAAAATAGGCTAAACTGCTGGACACACAGATTCCTCACTCTTCTTGGAATATTTCTACTTATAAAATCAATCCTTATGGATATTCCGGTATATTTGTTCTCTATGTTGGCAACACCTGAGTACATCTATCAAAAAATTCACTCCTTATAGAGAAAATTCCTATGGGGAGGAACGAAAAGAGAAAGAAAATGGGCCCTCATAGCCTCAGAAAAAATGTGCAAACCAAAGGCACAAGGAGGTTTAGGGTAAAAAGACCTTGAAAAGATGAGCCATGTCCTGGCTAAAAATTGTTTTTGGATATGGAAAAAACCCCAACAACGCTCTAGGATAGAATTTGGCAGGGGAAATATGCCAAAGACATCTCCCCTCAATATTGGTTTCGAATGGAAGGAGAAAGATCGAGATCGATAATTTGGAACTACACTTGGAAAAATAGAGAGCTAGTTCGAAAGCAAAGTTTCTGGGAGCTGCATGATAGCATGTCCACCCTTTTCTAGAATATGCATGGGAGAAAAGGTCGGCGCTAAGATCATATGAACAACTACATACAACCAAAGGAAATATTTTAGGGGCTGACATGATGAAATTCACTCACTACTAGGAGGATATCTCTCAACATGGCTCTGGGAGATCAAAATCCTGGATCCTGCCAGTAGAATGGCCTATATACTGGAATGATTCCCCTATTCAGGTCATAATAGATGTTCTGAAATATTACCCACCTCCCAACAAGAAGGGATAGGACATCCTCATATGGGGGGAAAAAGGGGGATGAGAACTTCCACACCAAGGAAGCTTACCAAGAATCCATGGGTCTGGGATTCGAAACCTATAACCCATTATGGTCCAAGGTTTGGAACCCTCATATATGGCTGAAAGTTTCCACCTTCCTATGTCTAGCAACCAACAAAAAATATCTAACTTGGGACAGGGTAATTAAGAGAGGGTTCAAAGACCTTTTGATCTATCTGTTATGTAATCAGGTGGAATAATCCCTTAACCACCTACTCAAATTGTTCCCGCTAGCCTTAGAGTTATGGGATAGAGGGGCTTCACTCTTTAGAATCTCATACTGGAACAAAAAAGACATCACAAATCCAATTGAAGACTGGAGAATAGACCCCTACCATAATTCAATTCTGAACTGTTCCTGGACGCTCTTTCCAGGCCTCCTCCTTTGGAATTTTTGGAAGACCAAGAACTGAAGAATCTTCATAAACCAGGACTGATCACTAAACCTACTATGGAAAGGGATCATAAATAACATTTGGGAGGCCATCACCCAAATCCCTTGGAAAACAAAATACCTCATAGTTCTAGGGAATGGGAAATATCTATTAGCCATTTGGAGCCCCAGAGAAGGGAAGTTGCTAATCCCTTTAGAAAACAACCCAATTATATGTTATATGAGGGGAGTGACTTGGGATTCCCCCCCTTCAGGCTTCATGAAACTTAATTTTTACAGGGCATCCAGGTGGGAACCTAGGATTGGGAGGCGTTGGAGGAATCTTTAGGGACGCCCAAGGAGAGATAATAATCATGTACATAGTCTGTCTAGGACATACGACCAACAATGAGGAAGAAATGGAGGGATTATTGGAATGATTGTAATGGTAGAAGGTTCAGGGATACACAACGATCATAGTTAAAGGTGATTCCAAGCTATTTGTTTTGGCACTGGGAAAAATCATCAACAGATCCCCGACAGAAAAAGTTTCAAAGAATTCGAGATTGTCAGTTGGGATCACAGAGGTGGAAATGAAAATCCAAGGTATGTCAATGATTATCCCAAGCCATGTCAGGAATTGGGCCAATGCGGTCACTGAATACCTCACAAATGTGGTGGTGGATCAGGCTTAGAGGGAGTCCCAATGGAATTGGATAGATGTGGGCATCGGAGAATTCAGGGATAACTTGACATGCCTTAACCGTCTTGACACCCAATGACTTGATAGGAAAAGTGGCATCAAAAAGTTTATTGTGAGGGCTTTCAAAAACCTAGGTGTAACCTTGGTTGACACGGAGAGCCCGACACAAGTCTTTTCGACACTAGGTGGAGAGGTCTGGAACCCCATCTCCCATCATGGGAAAGAAAGGAAGGAATTTATGGAAAAGCGACATAATAACCCAATATGGAACCCACATATGATCAATGGGGGAAGATCAATCAAGTCATACCCATCTGCACCAGGAGAAATTATGGGAAGAGGGGATCAACCTAGACCCTGCAGGATATGGTGCAATAGGGGAAATAATGTAAGTAAAGGGAGAAAGTACATGGACAAATCCATGCAAGACAATAACCCTAGAAATAAGAATAGGAGGTTCATCGATCCCCAAGAAGTTGAAATTCCATGCCAAATTCATTTTGAGTTACGGAGTTGGATACACCGTTATGGAAAGAAGCAACTCTCTGAGAGGAAGAAGGAGTGCGAGTGGAGCCATTTCCCTGATATTGGACTCAACCAATCATTAAGGGAGGGGAACTCTCTCACTTCCCTCAAGGATTATTTTATCAAGATTGCTTTGAGAGATTCCCTATCTAAGTATGGAAACATGGAAGGTGGGTGTCATCGATCCATGGCTAGAGAAAATTTGTCTCCTACGGTGTCTAGATTAGTGAAACCAAGAAAAGGCGGAGGGGGTATCCCGACAGGAACCCCTCCAATGATCAATTGTCACATAGACATGTAAGCGAGAGGGGCTAGGGAGATCTATCAAAATCTCTTCTCAGTAGAGGATAAATAATTAATGGGTAGATTCCATTTGAAGTTTGGAGAAAAAGGAAGAGTACAGTGGATCAAGAGATTCCATAGTCAACGAAGGAATGGGTCCTCGATTCGAGGCAATACTTCACTAGGGACACCAAGTTCCTCCTACTGGCGTAGGTATATTGGATGATGAAATCTATGGTGGACCAAGCCTTGGTCCATCAGCAAGTAGAGATGCGAGCCACGTGCCACACAATTTGGGTACTGGAGGACAAATTCAAACTTTTCTGTAAAGAAAAATTCATCATCAGGTTCCAGGAAAGGACAAAGACCACCATGGAAATTTAGAGAGTTGAAGATGATGCAAGAAAGGAGATGACAAGCACCAGAACAAACATGATTTCGGTGGACGAGGATGAAGAGAGGAAAGAATATAACAGAAGCGCTAGACATCTACTGGAAAGTGAGCGCGAAGCCTTGTCCGCTCAAGAAACCATAACAACCCTAGGTAGAATTTTTGGCCAGGGTTAGCATGGGATAAAGTTAGACTAATATGTAGAGGCCCAAGTCTCCAATTTTTCCCGTGTCTCTTTATGAAACTATTAGTTTACTCGCCATTCTTCTTTGGTCGTCGCTCTATTGCAGTTCTTAGTATTTAGTGGGCTGGTTTCCACTTAGTGGAAACCCCTAGGATATGAAAATTTTCCATCTTTTTAATCCTTGCTAGAATTCATTTTTCGAAGTTTAGGGGTGGGAGGTCTGGTTTCCATTTTTTGTGGCAGCCTCCCAAGGTATCAAACTATAAATTTTATATATTCTTAACATAAATACCATAGTCTTTCTTTTTCTTAAAAAAAATACATTATAACTTCAAACATACTTTTAAAATCCTTTTTTAAGTAGAAGGTGTGAGTTTAAGCAATACTCGTATAATTTCAAACGATACTTTTTCCACTTATGTGATAGCTTAAGTATTGCTTGTATAACTTCAAATGAAAATTCTCACATTCATGTGGTATGCATATTTCAAATGATACTATGTATGTGTGTGTGTGTGTAACTTGATTAAACAATTATATCATCTGAGTTTAATTTATCCATGTGTTGAACTAATTCTCTTGGAACAAATATTAAGAGGGACAATACTATAAAAAAGGGAAAAAATTCCCATCCTATAAGCACACATATAATCATTGTGTATGCTATGGAGTGATGCAATTTACATGTCTACATTCTTAAAATAAAGTTTGGGATGCATGGAAAATTCTTACTTTAACTGAAGTTTTGAAGATATATTTTAAGTAACATGTGCACATAATTCACATTTACCACTGATTCATATGTATATCCTAAACATATTGATGCAGTAAATTATGATACACACTGACAATATACCTCTATAATAACCATCATAAAGGAAAACTTCTACATAGTTCTAATATGTTTCATTATAAACTATTCGTTCGAGCTGTTTAAGTCAATATACTACACCTATATGCTTAAGTATATAAGGAACACCATGAGATGAATTTTTGAAAAATAATTGTGCATGCATTTGTCATCAATGCACCAAATGTAAAGCAAAAAAAAATAGGAATTTCATTGTGTAAAAGTAAGTTTATTAAATAAAACCTTAGTCCCTATTCCATTGTTTCACCAAAGGTTACGTGGGATATTTTTGGAATAGATATTTACCAAGGAAGACTTTGGAGTGGAGACTTTTTTCTAAAGAGTCAAATTTGCAAGGTATTGTTGTAGGTCACATAGAGGTATGCATAGGATAAATTGAAGGTAATATACAACTTCATTATATTCATCTCAAATTTACCTTCAATTGATTCAAAAACTTTTATAATTTTTTTTATTTATTCTTATTAGTATTTATAATGCATTTTCAAGAAAATAGAAGGGTTTAAGAGTCACCTTTAGCACTGCAAACCCTAGTTTTCTTGTGGCTTTTATTTTGTTTTATATTGTTACAAACTATAACATTGGGGGTTTATTATCTCTACTATTTTACAATGAGACTTTTTCAGGCGATGAATATTTATTGTCTTTGTGTATTTTCATATGGGGCTTTGGGTATTTGTTGGATTGGGACCAATCATTTCATTGGATCCCAAACCTTGTCATTGTTAGGTTTTTTTAAATTCTTCCATAGTTCATGGTGCACAATGTACAATAAAAATACACATATGCTTTTTTTATTTAAAGTTCACCATTTGGCGTGACCATTTTAATTTAAATTACCAACATTAACAATGTACAATATATAGTAATGATGCACTAGTTAAAAAGACGGTATTAAGTTCATGATTTTGACTATGTTTGTTTTTGAAAAACGTGACTAAGTTTATCGATGTGTATTTTACTGTAATGATGCATTAGTGTGTAAGTATATATTAAGTGCATTGATGTGTGTTATTGTAATATATGCACCACCTATCCCAAAAATAGTTTTATCCTAAAATTATTTACTTAGTTTGTAAACAATAATGCACAATCTGTGTATTTCATTATACAAGTTGGCTTTTATTAATAGAATATGGATGATAGAAAATTAGGGAAAAAAACTTATAAAAATGAAGGAAACGGAAGTACATTCCCATTAGAGAACATGACAAGTTCTTTTAAATTTTAACATAAAAGTACTATAATTGAATTATTTATAGGTTTATATGACGTGTATTAGATAATCCATGTCATTCAGAGAAAAATCTTGAAGAAACTCCAAATGATTGCTCAAATTTGAGTGGGTAGTAGCATAAAATCTTTATGTAAATGTTGCAAATAGAGGAATTAGGTGGATCAAAAGGTGAGAAATATGAATTTTTTCTTTGTCTTTTTACTATAATTGTGTTTCTTAACAATAATCTCTAACATGTTTCAAACATTGAATTTTTCATTTGTGGAATGTTGTGAAGGGACCAAAAATGATACATAAGGATGTCCTAAGAAGATACAATTTATGAAGTATGTAAATGATGATGGATTGGCCCTCATTAGTGGTGATGGAAGTTAATGACAAGGGATTTTTTTATTATAAAACTATTATGGATATATTGGAAATAACATATAGATGTTCTTTTCAATTATAGTACAAAAATCAATCCAATACATCCAAGAATTAGGTTATACATAAACTACAACAAGAATTTTCAGAGTCATGGTCAATGAGAGTTGTGAGATGTGAAATAGAAAACACATAAAATAACAAAGAAGGATCATCTAAAAATTATTATTGCTCATCATGTTTTTTCATAATATGTGTACACTAGTCCAAAAATTACGAAATTAATATTTTTACTATAATTATTTTCATATAAATATAATCAACGTTTTTTAGTGTTTTTCATTTTTTATGAAGATTGATAAAATTCCAAAGGATGGTTGACATGATATATGAAACACGTTGGTAGGGATGTTGAAAAAAGTGTACAAGGATATGGTCAAATAAATTAGTATAATTGCATTGTAGGAGGAACCATCCTAACAACAATGTGCATGAAACATATGTATTCACTATTTTTTTCTATGTATAGAGATTTTAATTATTGCACGATTCTTTTTTTTTGTTGTAAAAAATAAAAAAATATGGAACACATTCAACACATAAGATATGATAACCAGGCATAAAAGCTTGATCATGAATCTTTTGAGTCCTTAATGCATTTTCCTTACTTAAGATTTCATATAATTTGTGATGCATATATTTTAATTAATATACAGTCATTCATGGATGTTTTCTAACATGTGATAACATACAAAGAAGAATCATTCAAACATTTGATGGCCATTGAATTAAGTATGGGTTGTGATTATATGTTGTAGTACTAAGAGTTTAATTGAACAAGTTGTAATATCTCTGTTGTTTTACTTCCCTTAATTTTTAATTAATGGATCAACACGAAACATTTAACTATATATTTTCTTTTGTCATAGCATATAAAAATCATAGGAAACAATGTACATAGTGGAGATAATAGAAAATATATTGAGAGATGACATTGTAAGGTACCTGATATATTGTATAAAGAATAAAAAAAAATATTACAGAAAATACCAGCGAAACAAAAAAATAGAGAGAATAATAACACCAACAATGATAGCTTTATTGAGAGAAATATAGGTTCACTTGCCTCTTCGAGGGGAAAACCTCCAATAGAGAAGAGATCTATTAAAATAATTATAAATACACTACTTTCTCGTGGATTCTAATCCTATTTATATCTTCAAAATAAAATTTTAGAGGAATATGTTTGTAGAAGCGAAAACTTCAATTAAGTCTTCTTACATTGGACTTGTTCACGTTATTATTGAAGCCTTATTTACTAATGTCATCCTTTATTACATAGAAAAAATATTATTCTACCTACATGAGGGGTTAGGTAGGTTAGGTCTATAAAATTACCTCCCCCTTGAAAAAGAGAATTGTACTCAAGGCTCGAGGTGGATAAATTGTTGCAAGATGGTAGTCGACTCTCATGTGGCATCTTCTATTGGTCTATCCTTCCATTGAACTAAAACTTCTTTAATGATGCACTAATGGAGACAACACTCATAGTGGATCAATAGTTCTTGGGGCTACGACCAAATGGAGCATTATTCATCCAATTTAGGGAGAGTGGTTTGAGTCTGGCACTTAGTTTCAATCACTTTCTTGAGGCATGAAACATGAAAAATAGGATGGAGCTTAGAGTGATTGGGTAGAGATAACTGGTAGGCCACAAATACCACTAAATTGAGAATTGTATAGGGACCATAAAACTTGGGGGAGAGTTTCTGAAGGTGGTCATATTTGAGTGAGGTTTTCTCATATGGTTGCAGATAAAGAATCACCTAGTCCCCTTCAGTAAATTGATGTTCAGAATGACCTTGATCTGCTTGGTGCTTCATGTGATTTTGAGCCATGACCCGATTTAGTTTGAGGGTATAGAGAGTTGCAGCTCTGACTATAAGTATGCAGTCAATGTCCTAAACATTAGAGACACAGAGAAGGTAGGATAGAACAAACAATGGATTTTGACCATTAACCACTTCAAAAGGATTCACGAAAGTGGAAACATAGTAAGATGTGTTGTACCACCATTCATCTAGTCGTAACCACTGATCACATTGAATTTGAATGTTATATGAAAAACACTACAAATAGGATTCCAAGCTCTTGTTGACATCTTGAGTTTGTTCATCAATCTAGGGATGATATGTCGTGCTGAGTTGTAGCTGGGTTCCTTGGAACTTAAACAATTCCTGCCAATTTTTTTTGGTGAAAGTGGGATCATGGTCAAGGACAATAGAGTGAGGTGTGCCATGGAGTTTGAATGTATTATCCATAAAAAATTGATCCATTGTAGATTTTATGAACATGTGTTGGAGGGCATAGACATGACCATATTTGGAAAGGTGATCTACTACAACCATGATGAAATACTTATTGCCCAATTTGGGTAAGCCAATAAGGAAGTCCATAGAAATAGTTGTCCATATAGTAGATGGGATAAATAGCAGTTGGAGTGTGCCTATAGTGTTGAATTCTTCACCCTTATTGCATTGAAACATATCACATTCACATACAAAGTTGTGGATGTCATGTTTCATGCCTTCTTGGAAAAAAAAGGATTTGATCTATTCATAGGTTTTGTGAAAATATTAATGCCTAGTTGTGGGTGAAGGATGAAGTTATGATAGCATGGTGGATTTAAGGTGATATTGATTGCTTAAACCCATAAAACCTTTATAGTGAAGCTCCTCATTGTGTCAAGAGTATCATAGAGAATCATGAGGATCTTGTTGCATTTGTTGGATTAGATGAGCAAGTTTGGGATCCTACAACCATTCTTGACGAACAACTTCTAGCCAATTTGAAACAAATAAAGAGAGGGAAAATAGAGACCCTTCATCTTTATATTTCCTAGAAACAACATTGACAACCACATTTTCGTTTCCCTTCTTGTAAATGATCTCATAATCTTAACCAAACATCTTGGTTACCCATTTCTATTGCTCCGGGGAGGAAGTTATTTGTTCCAAAAAGTACTTGAGGCTGTGATGATTAGTTTTAATTTGGAAATGTTTCCCAAATATAAGGATGCCAGAGATCCATTGCATACAAAATAACCAACATTTTATTTTCATAGGTATACTAGCCCAACTGGTGCTACATAAGTTTTTTATTAGTGAAAACCAAAGGTTTTCCATGATGCATGAGGATTGCCCCAATTCCTTTCCTTGAAGAAACACATTCTAGTACAAAAGTCTTGGTGGATTCGAGTAGTGATAGAATACAAATCATGCACATATCCTCTTTCAAGGATTGGAAGGATTGATCATTTTTTGTAGTCCAACTAAAATAATTCTTTTTAAGGAGAGTTATGAGAGGAGTTGCAATTTTACCATAATTTTGAACAAACTTGCGATAATATCTTTTTAAACCCAGGAAACCATGAAATATTTTAAGAGTTCTAAGGCAAGGCCAATCCTTCATAGATACAATTTTCTTAGGATCCATGTAGACACCATCATTGTTGGAAATGATCGAGGTACTCAAATTTCAGAGGCTCCAAAATCACATTTAGACTGCTTGAGAAAAAATTGGTGAATAAAGAGTAGATGGATAACTTGATCCACATGGAAAAAATAGTATTTCCAAGTTTTACTATAGATGAGAATATAATAAAAGAAAAATAAAACCAAAATGATGGATAAAATGATGAAAGATATGATTCATGAGACTTTGAAAAGTGAAAGGGGCATTACACAATCCAAAGGGAATGACCAAGAACTCATAGTGACTGTCATGAGTGAAAAAGGAAGTTTTTAGAATATCTTCCTCTTTCATACTAATATGGTCGTAGCCAAAACATAGACCAATTTTGGTAAAGTACTGAGCCCCACTCAATTCATCCAAAAGGTCATCAATGATATGAATGGGGAAATTTTATTTGATTTTGTTTTTGTTTAGTGTGTGAAAAATAGTACACATGTTCCAAGTTCCCTCTTTCTTGAGTACCATGACTACAGGAGAAGAATAAGGGCTATTACTAGGGTGTATGCTACCTGCCTTTAGAAATTCCTTAATAATTTTATCAATTTCATTTTTATAGGAAAAAGGGATGATGATAAGGGAAAAAATTGGGAGGAAGGATGTCAGGGACTAGGGGAATGGGATGATCATGGCTGTTGCGAGAAAGGGAAGTCTTCGGGGAGTGTGAAAAACATATTGGTGCTGGGATAATGAGATCATAGATCATGATGCATAGTAGGTGAGGGGGTTTGAACCACTTGAATGGAATAGAGCTAGGAAATAATTATGAAATGACCTTTTTTTAGTAGCCTTTCCATTATATGGGAACTGATGATACCAGGTGAACCTACTGTTATGCCTTGGAACTTATACTATTGTCCCTCCTATTGGATTGCATGTTAATTCCTTAAAATCCATGGTGATGGGTATAAGTGTGCATAACCATTAAACACCAAGAAAATTTTCGAAGTATCTCGTGTCAATAGAAAACATATGATTTTTCAGGTGATAATGACCTATTTGTAGAAACACATCTTCACAATGCCCCCCACATTTCATGGAACCACCATTTTCAATCATGATTTGAATTTTTTTTATGGCAGAGATATAATACAAGGTCTCTTGAGAAATTTGACGATGAATAAATTTATGGGTGTTTCCACTATCAAACAAGATAATGAATTTACTATTCCTTATGTAGCCAATTATCTTGAAGGTTTGTGAAGAAGAAAAATTAGCGAGGTAATTCAAGAAGATCAACGTTTCAACTTCTGGTGGATTAGAGGGAGGGGTAGGATCCTCTGCTGGTGGAATATATTCAACAAAGGAAAAATCAGTATCTTCATCAAGAACATCCTCATAGATGGCCATCAAAATATTATGTTCCTTACACTTGTGCCCCCAAAAATATTTATTCTAATACACTAGGAAGAACCCTCATTGTAAATGTACATATACTTTATAGGCCAGTGAGCCAAGATATTTTGGGCCAGATTTCCTATGTGATTATTAGGTTGGATAGTATGGATGCTAAAAAACCAATGATTCTATCATTGTAATATGTAATAAAACTCAATTATATTAATAAAAAAACATCACTTCTACACACCAATTAGAAAAAAGAGTATGAGGAGATAAGAACTCCACTAGAGGGAAAAGGGGGCTAAGAGTATAGAAAGAGGGGCTAATCTAAGGGGGATTAAGCCAAGGGAATATTATAATAATATTTCCTAAAGCATAAATTATGGGTTGTATTTTATCCTAAGTTCCTAAAGGTGGGAAACATATTGCCAAGTGGAGCCCATGTAGTTCTCAGCACGAGAAGTGTCAAGTTAGGAACATGCATACATAAAGTGGGAACTTAGTGTATTTTCACATTCATTCTAATCATTCTCACAATCACTTTTTCCATTCGTACCATCCTGCCGTTCATCATTGGTATCGGTACTAGGAGATATTTTGTAGTTGAATGTTCCCAGTAATTCCTTTGTGGTTTGGGTTGAAGATGCAGGTTGTCAAGCCCGCAATTTTTCTCTCTTGGTGAGAGAACTGTTGGGAATTATTTTCCCTCTGTGTTGGCTAGTGGGTAGAGAAATTATTAGTGTATCCTTGTGTTCGAGGTGCTACATGGATCTGATACTTCATGTATGGTATCTTCTAAATCCTTGAAAGGGAAGTAGAACAACCGAAGGACTCTTGAGCATAGAAGGGGTATGCTTCCTTAGGTGGGACATACTATGGGGAATGAGAGGTTGTGAGATGGGAATGGTTGTTAGAGTTTTAACCTTGGTCTGAGTTTTTTTTTTTGTTGTCTATAGGACCTTATTCTGGCTTAGGAACCCATTTTCCAGGTGGAGTTATCAGTCTTAGCTTGGGGGTGACCTGTTGCTGAATGTTTATGAGCAATAGACTCTATGGCTAGGAGGAACATCTTTGGTCTGGAGCCAGTCGATGTTTTACAAAAGAAAAGTGTCTACTATTTGTTTTCATAAATTCTATGTGATTAATTTAATTACCATATTATGGTATAACTATTAATTATTTATGCATGTACATATGATGTTATGAATGTATGTATGTTCATATGCAGAGCATAATCATTAATTAAATTGCTATCATAGAGGAAAAACTTTGTGTGGCATGGCCCAGGTTGGGGCTAGAGATGCTACATTTTGATATCATAGCGATAGGTTCAATACTAAGCCTATATGGGCAAGAGATAGAGTGTTGAAGATGAAATTGCATTAATTAAGTTTCAGGGAACGTCTGCAATTTTTTTGACATAAGCACTTTTGTGAAATTGGGGAAGAATTCATGGGGAATTTGAGGAAATTTACCTTAGGGATTAAAAATCCCCTATTATTATCTTAGTTTTCATATTTTTGGACATGTAGATGGTCGAATATTGGAATTTACAGTGCATCCATGGAGGAATTGGTTAAAATTCCCAAATTCATGAACATAATTGAGTGAAATCTGCACCTAGAAATGTCGACCAATTGTGCACGAATGTAATTGGTTGATGAAGATGTTGAATTGATGTTTTCAGATATTAAATTTTTCATATTAATTTTAGTTGAGAGATTCAATGGCGGTCCGAGGAAATAATTTCGAACTTGGGCATTTTTGGACAAATTGAAAAAATTCTAAATTTGGAAATAAGTTGGTATTTTTTTGTACATGATGTCAACGTGACATGGAGGCAACATTGAAGTGATGTGGTGATGAAGTGGAAGAGGTGATGTGTACTTTCATAGAGGCAGGTATAAAGTGGTAGTGATGGCAAGTACCAGGTGTTGCAGAGTGGCAATGACATGGGGCCATGGTGGAAAACAAGGTTCTTGCCTTTTCATATAACCATGATTTTAGGGGGGTCCATTGATGGTTTCGGAAACTACCCAAGGGGGAATAAATAGGAGGCCTCCATGTAGACATTATCACAATGGGGCCTGAAAGTTAAGAGTATGCATGCTAGTGGAGGTGAGAAAAGGGAAAATGAAGTAGGAGAAGGGTTGAAGGCTAATGAGGTAGGGCCAACGTGGCTAGAGGTATGCCATGGAATCATACCAGGGTTCCAGGTGATCCCAAGACACCATCCAAGCATTCTTTTCAGAATAAATCAACTAAAATTCTTAGAAAATAGTGAAATTTATCAAAACATTACAATGTTTTCTAGGTAATCTTTTTGCACACCATTTTTGAAGCCTAAACAACATTTTTAGAAGATCGGATTTGTAAAAAGCTATGTGTACTTGTAGTATAGGTATATTTTGATTACAAAATGAAATATCTTGGAGAGAGATTTCTAACAATTTAAACTTTTCATAAATGAAGCTTGTATGAGGAAGTTCTAGGTTATACAATGTAAGGTAAATTTGAGGCATCGATTTACTCCAGAGACCATAACTTTATGGTCAGAAGTCAGATTAGGGAAAAATAGTAGTCTATGGAAATATATTGAGCCATATAATACAATCATGGAGTTATATTAATAATTTGGGTAACCAAAAATTCATAGGATAAGAGAAAAGAATCTTGTAGAATTCAATATTAAAAGAGTAAGATGGCCAAAACTTCAACAGGTTGTAACTAGCATCCTGGAGCTCAGATAAAGGTGAAAATTAAAAAATGTTCAAAATATAATAATGAAGAAACCCAATTGATATCCTATTAAAATACCAAAAGATATGTTGTAAGGAAGCATGAGCACGACTAAATTTACACCTAGATGAAAGGTGTGGAGAAAGGGGAAAAGCGGCTATACCCAAATGATTGTAACTTTATGCTCGAGACTCAAAATTGAGAAAGAAAGTAGTAATTGGAAAGGTATTAGATAGAGGAATCCATATCATCACCCATAAATGTGAATTGAGATGTATATTTCAAAAGAAAATAGAAAGAATAATTCTGGTGCACTTAAGGGGCTAGAGTGGTGCATAATTTTATGGATTTGTTAAATTATTATGGTAAAAAAAATCCCATTTCATGCACATTTTACATAGTTAAGGACACAAAAATAATAGAGCGATAATATAATAGAGATACCAAATTCATGGAAGTGGTAGATAGAACTTATATCCATGAAGATGAATTCAGGGGGTTGTGTGTCAACATGGGTAATGTTGGAACAAAATCAAATGGACATGGAGATGGAAAAGAGGAAAGCATGAATTTGGTGTAGAATATAAGGAGTATACAAAGAGATGCGTTGAATTATAAGGATTATAATGAGAGGTTCATGAAATCCAAAGAGAATCTAGATGGAATACACATCAGGTTGTTGCATATTTTGGACAAAATAGAGAAGAAGGTGGATAAGTGGACATAATCAACCAAGTCAAATAGCCACAGTTCTCATGAAAAAATAAGAGAATATATAAGTGTTGATATACATAACCATTACTCACCAAGGAACTTAGTTAAGAGAGTAGAGAGTAGTCAAATATTATCTCCTATCATAAAGCATAAGAGAAGGTCTAGAGTAGATGAATTGCAAGGAGAATTCGAGAAGTTAAAACCTCCTACCTTTGATGGTCAACACAAGAAATATGAGGATTCAAAGATTTGTTTATTGGGAATGAGGAATTATTTTTAGTTGTATAACTATTCCTCATAGGAAGAAGGAAGAATTGCAGTTTACCAGTTGAAGGGGAAAGATCAATGTGGTGGGACCATCTCGTGCAAGTACAACACATTGATGAGAAGAAACTCACTTGAAGGTAGTTCAAAAATTATTTTCAAAAGAAATACTTGACCAAGAATTATTATGATAGGAAGTATTAGAACGCGTATAATTTTGAGCTTTTGAACTTTAGATTTTGCCTCTTAGAAATAAAATTTTCACCCAAAAAGAAAAAAACTTAGAGAATTGCCTTTTAATTTTAAAATAAACCCAATGGTTGTTATTTATCAATAAGGCGCTTACAATATCTATCGTTGATGAGTTACTATAATTTGATCGAACAATCCTAATGATCTCTGAAGATTAGAAGTTTCCTAAGTTTTAAAAGAAAATATTTAACAGTCACTTCAGAGCTTAGTGCTTCGGGTATTCCAACAAATCTAAACAGGAAAAACCCTGAAACTCTGAAATCTCGAAGATAGTCACTCATGATAATTCCTAAAGGACTTACGGATGCTTCATGGGACACATGTCTTTTAAATATTTTCTCGAGTTGACACATGGCACTTGTTTCTGACATTTACGTCAGATGGTTCAAACGTTTTCAAGTGACACACGACACCTCTCTTTTCTTAACATGCCATAAAAAATGATGTCATATCTGCCACATCACTTCGGGGGATTTCCCTTTGGGAGATTTAACGAAGGTCGAGTTAAAAAACCACAGAAGTATCAAAGGGCCAAAGTAATTACAAAAAGTAATTTTTTTTTAAAGGGTTAATAAAACATTAATAACTTAGGTTAATCATGATTAAGTATTAATTAATCACTCCACAATTTCAGACTTCGGGGGATTTGCATCCCATCACATACAAAACTTCCGAATGTCGAACCGTCGAAGTATTAATGGCATTTATGATTGATTAAGGTTAATTATTTCAATAAAGATTGTGAATCACCAGGTAATAAATTCCATTAAGTTTTTAATAAATTCTTCGTCAATAGATCTATACAAAGGTCGATAGAATTTATGAATAAAGCACTTCAAATTTCAAAATAATTTTACCATTTGCAATTAGCAGTTTTTTTTTCAGTGTAGAGATTACAGACTCCTCTTATTACAGGTAGGCTAATTCTATTTCCTTGAGGATTATGGCGCCATGAAAAGTTGCAAAGAAGCTTGATGCATCAAGTGATGATTCCAATCCAAATGTAGATGTTCTATCAGACACAACTCTGTGAGTTACGAATGCCATTAAGTCTTGGAAGTAGGTTTTTGATATCTTAGAGCATGAGATTATTAACTGTCCAGATGACTCTGCCGAGGAAGACGATGAGTCCTTCTCAGCCAAGCTTAAATTTGTAGCACATTTATAAGTGCATAAGATTTCTGTATGACCCAAAATTATACACTACACTAATATGATAAATTGGGCTTTGGAACATGTCGACATCCAAACCAGAAGTGTCATCAACCACTAGTAGACTTCCATCGACTCTTTTCGACCAGAGAATCTACAAGTAAAGTATAATCTTTCTCCTACACCTAAATATACTTACAATGAAACATTTATTTTAGATTTTGAGAGAAGAGAATGCACTCAATACAATAGAAATGGTCATGATTTAATCAAGACCTAATGGGGAAATCCAGAAAAATTCAGAGCTGACGCTCATTGTATGTATTCCATGATGTCCTTAGATGCTCATATGTTATATATAGCCATGACTCTCTGTCGTCTATTTGGGAAGAAGAAACCTACGCATTTTTCAGTTGAGTGGGTAGCCATAATGAATGAAGTAGCCGAGGGTTATACCTTCAACTGGGTAAAATGCTATCTGATAATTTGGCCAAGGAAATTGTCGAGTATCAATCATCAAAATCAAAATGGAAACCTGCTCCTTTCTACATGTTAGCATATACTATGGATGGCATTTGTTTCATGACCCCATTCCCCCTGATGAACAAGAGTTGGACCCCATAAATTTTTGAGCCAATACATTTCTACCACTCCAAATTATGGGAGGAAAATGCCAAAGATTTATTTTACGAAATCTGTCACTGCGTAGTGGCACCTATTCACATAGCTTTCTATGGCCACTCACCGCCTAGAATTTCAGAAACGATTATGGAGAAATTAGGAAAACTTGTAGAATGGTTCATTGAGGAGAATTTCTTGCACATTAGAGTATTTGGTTGTTCTGTTCCTCCTCATGCTCTTCCACAGTTTTTAACTGACAGGCTGGTATGCAGAGAAGTGGCATACCAAACAATAGTAGGAGGTATCAACAAGGAATTGAAAGTAGCTCAGAAAAAGGTTTGGATAACTTTTCCCATTCAAGTTGGGATGTTCACATTATTAGATTTTGGTCATTCTAAAGTCGAGGCTACAACCCTGGAAGATGTAAAATTAGTTTACATCGAATTCAAGAAACATGATCCACATAATATAGTGAAAAGTCATTTGGCTCAATTTAACATGAAGCGATGCATCCATGAGGATTCTCCTTATGAAGATATTTTCAGGGGAGTTAGATCTTATGGATAAGTTCAAAGAAGATTCCAAACTATGCCTCCTAACCAACAAGCTATTTTCCTCATCTTTCAAAATCATAGACGAAACAATTTACCGAAGATATTTCAAGGAGAGTCAAAACCCATGCCTTCTTCACAGGAAGATAAACCCACAAAATCTAAGCCAAGTTGCTCCACTAAGAACAAAGTTTAAGAAGTCCCAAAAAGTCTAGAAAAGTTATTTCAAGAAATAAAAATATCACTGTCAGGACTGAATGATCCACAAGTTGTTAAGAACCAAACATCAATATAGCATAGAAAAACCTCAAAAAAATTACTCAACGCATTGAAAAAGAGATAATTTCAGATAATAAGCCTCTTCGAGGGGGAAAACTCCTTTTACCCCACTTAAATGTTCAAGTACAAGATGATTCAAAATGAAAATGTCTCCTTGGTATGTATAGGAGACTAGGAGGTATAATTACAACTAATGGCCTAAAGCCGACATAAATAAAATAACATTACTAATCTAATAT
>ML784232.1:365982-396348 GCA_009831015.1 Picea engelmannii | reverse complement strand
TGTTCAAGTACAAGATGATTCAAAATGAAAATGTTTCCTTGGTATATATAGGAGACTAGGAGGTATAATTACAACTAATGGCCTAAAGCCGACATAAATAAAATAAAATTACTAATCTAATATGCCCCAATTAAGGGGTAATGGGCCAATATTAGGGCTTAACACAAGTATTATCTCGGTTTGAAGCTTTCATGAATCAAGGACAAGTTGTTCTTCATTCAACATCAATTACTCTTGCTGGAACCCCTGTTGGCCCTCGACCATTTTTTGGAGAAACTTGGTCGTGTTTGAACAATTTTGGGACTTCGACAGGATGGTCAAAGATGAAGCGCCCAGGTGAAGCAAAGATCCTGGGATCTCACCCCCTTTTATGATATTTTTAGGTTTAGGGTTTATGCAATGGGTATGGGATGTCGGCCCATGGGTTTACCCATGTTTAGGCCCCTTTTTTAATGTATAAATAGAGAGATAAGAAATGTAACAAGTAGTAGTGAATGTGTGTGGCTTAGTGAAAGTATTTGTAATCGACTTTGTGCATATTGTGTGTTAAGACTTGCAAAGCTAAGTGAAAGTGATTGTAAAAGGATTTTTGCACAGACTGTGTAGAATCTTGGTGCTTGGAACGAACTCAGGGAAGGAGGATCTGGTGAGGTGCATGCAGATCTCCTATCCTATGCGGAGTTGGATTTGAGGCTCTATGCATGTAAGAATATTGAAGGAGACTAATAAAGAAGAAGAAGAGTTGGTGGAAGTAGCCCCAAACTAGGGTGAACCATGGATATCCTGTGTTGTGGTTTCTTTATGCGATGTGGTTGACATGTTATTGATGTGATATATGCTTAGTGTTGTAATATTTATGTATGTTATATTCATCTTATGTAGTATCTTAGTGATTAATAACATGAATGAATGCTAGATCTATTTGATTCTATGTGATAAATGGTTAGATATTCTTAGATCTTGTTGAATACTACATTGTTATGTAATTAGGGTTTTACCTGTGATGTGAATAAGGGTCAAAGACTAATGAACATTAATTGCTAAGTGCTTTGTTAAGTATTGTGATCACAGATCTATGTCCCAACTAGGTTGTAGAAACTTGAGTCCTAAAACCCCTCTGTCTCTACCTCGAGTGAGACTTCATCTGCTTCACAGGTGTTGCCGAAAGGGTTGGTAGTTAGGGTTTTGTTGGTGCGTTGTTGAAGCGTTAAACCTTGGGTCTTCCCCTTTGCCAACAAATGGTTCCATTGCTTGGACCTGAAACTGTGATTGCTGGGAACTGAAGAAAAGATAAAGCTATGTGAGTATATCTATTGCTCTAATGCACAATACTCTACTTGACTTGTGAAGCTCTGTGCTAAGAAGAAGCCCGATCTAAAAAAAGAGGTAAGATCTTAAAGCTTTGTGCTCTGATAAAGGTAAGATAAGTGGACATTTTTATTTCAAAAGAATGGATCTAGGTATGTTTTATAGATTTAGTCCTAGTCTGAAAACTAGGGCACAACTCAAATAAAGAAGATATGATATGAATAGATTTGATAGAAATAGTGAAAGATATGTTATTTCTATGCATAGAAAGAATTTTTGGACTAACAAGTGGATGCAGGATCCTAGAAAGAATTTTTTGCAGGTCCATCACTGTGATCCCGTTGTGCAGTACATGAAAGGTTGGGGATAATTTAAGAGAAAGAGAGGATTGAATCTTTGTTATAGTTGCAGAAGACTGAGATATCTTGCTAAGGAATGCCCTGGTAGAGGTCCTATTTGCCTTTTTTGTAAAGCTACTGGACATGAATTTTTAGATTTCCCTAGAATGATTTCTAAAGTTGAGAAGATGAACATGAGACAAGAAAACCAAGAGAAGGTCAAGAGACTAAGAATATACCAAAGAACCAGAAAGAATCAAAGGCTATATTATTGCAGATGAAAGAAACATTGAATGATCACAAAGACATCAGTTTATTAGAGATCTTAAAAGATAAAGAATGCATAGAAACAAGAATATGAGACTTCAACATAGACTGTGTATTGGATGAAAAAACACAGGTTAACATCATGACAGAAGGTACTTGGGAAATTTCGAGAAAGCCTGCTATGATTCCTTCATTGGGAGGAATAAGATTTTTCAAAGGAAAGATGATAACCCTATGTGGAAGACTTACTTAGGTACCTATCCGTGTTCATGGAACATCGACAGAAGAATAATTCGAGGTCATTAAGTTTGTTGAGAACATCACTCCTTTTTCACTTTTGTTAGGAAGGAATTGGATTGAGAGAGATTAGATTCGAAGGAAATAAGAAGAGGAATCTAGAGAACAAAAAAATAAAAAATTAAAAGATTTCATGGCTAGGAGAATAATGCGCTTAATAGAAGAACTGGAAGACAATTTGAAGCAACTGAGGGCCAGAGACCTGGACGTCAAATTTGAAATAATGCAAGAAGTATTTAAGAACTTATCCATGCAGAAGAGAAGAGCACCTACTTCGATGACAGTAAGAGAAAAAGTATTACCCTCGAACCCTATGAAAGACCCTCAATAGTGCGAAGTTACCATGCTAAGAGGAGATAAGAACAATAATGGAAAGAGGAATCTAGAGATGCAGATCACAGGAAAGAAAACAAGAAAGCTCAGTAAGAAGAAAACAAAGCTAGAAAAATTGCAGGAGGTTCTAGAGAGGACTTCGCAGAAGGAAGACTTGCAGAACTTGAACCTTGCCGGAATATAAGAACAACACAGACTGGAACTTCACCATGATGAAGAAATATGACCGTTGGAGGAGTCCTGACCATTAGAACGATGCTCCAGAATGGCTAGAAACACAGTTATTGCTGGAAATATCACCATTGGACTGTTGGAACCATGCCATAATAGATGGAATTGTATTGATTGAGGCATTCCTTCCCGTTGGAGGAGTATGTTATGGTGTTGTCTATTTAACCCATCGAATGTTTCACTATGGACACTTTTTCGAATTGTGATTATCTGAGCCCATAGAGAACTAATTGATTTCATGCAGTGATTATTGAGACCTCACCACCCGTTCTGCTTACCTTGAGCATTTTTCCACCTATCCGAGACATTTTATCACAAGCGTGTATGTCGACCGACCTTAGCACAGTAGAGAAATCCGTCGAAGAGATTTTGATTGGCCTCATGGATGAGAAGGTCATGTCCACAGGAGGACATGCCTCATCGACGAGAGGATTGCAAGTGTCCCCATTGAATGCACATTGATCTGGGCCATCTCGAACTGCGACAGAGAAATAGAGAAAGCATCGCGACGACTTGGTGAATGCAAAACTCATCCCGTCGGTCCTGCCCAACTATATCTCACCTCTAGATGGAACGGTTAGTCATGACAACGTCCCGATGGACTTTTACTATACAATGATCACTGGGTACCTCTCGAAGGGGATACACGCAGTTGGAATGCAATTGGGACAAATTATGATGCTAAAGATAAGTGATTTCAACTTGGGAGACCACAAGAATTATGGAATGATCACACCACATAAGTACTTGACAAAGACAACGGGAAAGAATTCAAAGATAATACCCCAGCTGTGTACCATGTACATCACGAGATAAACAATCCTTAACGTGATGAAGATACCACACTTCGACATACATCAGGAGGTTAACACATGCGTTAAACTCCTCCTGTCATGCTACCATGGCGATTACCTATGGTTGGATATGTGCATCACTGTAGATCCGATGCTGATCCACCAGATCACTGGATTGAACATGTAAGGACCAAACCCTCAGGAATTTTACCCAGGGAAGGTTGCAGATAGTGCCCTAGTGCAATGAATAAAGGACACCTACGGTGATGTGGAGAAAGGGAAGGGGGGCTACAAGGTAGCCTCAATCCAAAATGGTGCAGTACGCTTAGATTTCCAGTTGATTGCTGGTAAGATTATCAGGAAGAACAGACCAATGCAGGTCACGGGGTTTGTCGTCAACCTCACAGGAAAATGTGTTGAAGGAATGCATATGAACTGAGCGAGCTACCTTGTCAACTAGTTGGAGCAAGATTTACACAAAGCAAAGACTAGGGATATGAGTTTCACTTCAGTTGGTTGCTGATTCTCATTGCCTTCATCTCTTAGGAGATGTTAGAGGGAGAAACCTTCCCTGAAGTTGAACTGTCCGAACCACTGGCCGCGAGGTTCACTACCCTATGGTATTCGAGCGACATGGCAAAGCAATTACAATCCAATGCGGTGTTCCACACCTACTACTTGTAGTTGAAGAGGGCCATTGAATCCTTCCCTTGCATGACGCTGAATACACTTCATAGGTTCAGGCCAATAGAGAAGTTCCACGTAGACAGTCACTTCATTTACATTACTATGTGTGGAGACGAACATAAGGAAGAGCTCCAGTCCTATTACAAACTCACCGAGGAATATATGGAGGAAATAACCAAGGAATGGCCTGTGGAATTCCTTGTACCAGCCGAACAGACATAACTCTCCGACCTCAACCTCATCGTAAGTCCTGTAGTCACTTGTGAAGAGTATGATGGACCAAGCAGTAGTAAGGGGAAGAAAAAGGAAGAAGTACAAGAAATACACAACACATCAGAGGAGACTACACCAGATTCACCTGAAGGGGGAGGAGGCGATGAAGTAGAAAAAGAAGAGGATGAAGGGGAAGAAGACAAGCAGGAATAGGGAAAAGTAACACTGCCTAAATTAACCCTTACAGAGACAGAGACATCCAATAAAATAAAGGTTTCTCTAAAGAAACCCTCAGTGCGGAAGAAGTCACGCGCCAATAATCCTCATTAATAGACTCTACTTACAGTGGATAATATTGACCTCATCATCATAGCTGTATCAAATACTTCTGAGGACATTTTGCAATGAAGCGAAGCCAAAAATGAGATAATGTATGATAGGATCTAGGCGAAGATCAAAGGGGTATAACATGATCTTTATTCGAGCTGCGCAGTGTCTACTGTGCCATTGTCATCAGGGGGCATAGAAGTAGGAGATGAGCTTTCCCAACTACGTAGAATAACATATGCAACAGAGGCTCACCGTCATTGGATCTAGGAAGAAAAAGAGAAGCCCACAGAGGAATTGAAGCAAGCAGAGGAGGAATCCCTAGAGGAACATCGGGTTGTGCAGCAAGAGAAAGATGAACTCCAGGTGAAGTTTGTAGAGGACAGAGAGCAACTCAAGAAAGAAAAAGAACAACTGCTCACAGAGCAGATTGGAGTTAAAGAAGAATTTGCTAGAGCACTTCGCTTTGTGTCAGGTTTGGAATAGATGGAAGAGGAAACAACTGAAATCCAAGTGGAGAAGCTCGCTCAAGCCATTTAGCAGCTCCAACCAAGAGTAGCAGAACTGGAATTGCAAGAAGTGTTGATCACTCTACAGGAAGTGCGAGATCAGCGGGAAGAAAGTGCCCATAGCACAGTTGGAAGAACCAAGGAATTGGCCTTAGAATGCAAGCAACTTAGCAATCGAAGTGCATAGACCTATGAGCACCTTGCAGAGGACCCAGAACTAAGGAAATTTGAGTCACATCTCCAGGAAGAAAAGAAACAAGCAACAACAATACATGCATAGTTGAAGCTGCTGTCAGTGGTCATGAAGATGAAAAGGTCACAGGAACAACATGTAGTTCAACAATAGGTCCATGCCATCTAGAGTAGAGTCATAGAAGTGACCCAGAGACTTCAACCAGTATAGGATGAATCCTGCACACTTTTTGAGGAGATCGAAGGACAAGGTGCACAACAAGAACAAGTGGTCACCACAGTGGAACATTGCTTGGAAGGATCTGTCACTGAGAAAATCATTCAAGAGTTCGCTGAGCAGGAGGCCCTAGAGAAACAACAAGTCGATGAACCTTGAGCCAACATCGAGGCCTTCGAAGTAGAGTTTCCTAGATCAGAGTGACTTAGGATGAGTCACATGTGAGTGTTGGGGGCTTGCTGGCCCTCAACCAAGTTTTTGAGAACCTAGGTCTTGTTTGACCATTTTTGGGACTTCGACAGGCTGGTCGAATACAAAGAGCCCAGGCAAAGCGGAGATCATGAGACATCACCCCCTTTTACAGGATTTTTAGGATTAGGGTTTATGTAATAGGTATGGGATGTCGACCCATGGGTTTACCCATGTTTAGGGCCCTTTTGTAATGTATAAATAGGGAGATAAGAAATGTAAGAAGTAGTAGTGAATGTGTGTGGCTTAGTGCAAGTATTTTTAATTGGCTTTGTGTATACTATGTGTTAATACTTGCAGAGCTAAGTGCAAGTTATTGTAAAAGGTTTTGTGCATAGGCTGTGTAGAAGCTTGGTGCTTAGACCGAACTCAGGGAAGGAGGATTTGGTGAGGTGCACACATATCTTCTGTCCTATGCAGAGTTGGATTTGAGGCTCTGTGCATGTAAGAAGATTGAAGGAGACTAATAAATAAGAAGAAGAGTTGGTGGGCATAGCCCCACACTGGGGTGAACCACGTATATCCTGTGTTGTGGTTTCTTTGTGTGATGTGGTTGATATGTTATTGATGTGATCTGTTCTTAGTGCTGTAATATTTTGTATGTTATATTCATCTGATGTAGTATCTTATTGCTTAATAACATTAATGAATTCTAGATCTATTTGATTCTATGTGCTAAATGTTTAGATATGCTTAGATCTTGTTGAATACTGCATTGTTATGTAATTAGGGTTTTACCTGCGATGTGAATAAGGGTCAAAGACTAATGAATGTTAATTGCTAAGTTCTCTGTTAAGTATTGTGATCACATATATGTGTCCTAGCTAGGTTGTAGACACTTGAGTCCTACAACCCCCACTGCCTCTACCTCGGGTGAGACTTCATCTGCTTCGCAGGTGTTGCCGAAAGGGTAGGTAGTTAGGGTTTTATTGGTGTGTTGTTGAAGCATTGAACCCTGGGTCTGCCCCTGTGCCAACAACCCCGAATACAACAGGTCTGGAACATTCCACAACAATAATGTCTCCTATCACATCATTAACCCCTTTACATACCAGTTTTAGAAATCCTAATTCAGAGCTCATTCATGTTGGTGATATTACTCTTGTATTACCTAAAGAGATGCCTCGCTCAAGTTTATTTTTCAGCAAGAAATGAAAGGCTATTGCAAAAAGATAATCTCACCAAAAGAATGGCATAGTCACCAAAAGGAAAAGATTGGTGTATGATGGGAAATACCAATAAGATCCTAAGTTTTCAAAGGAAGTTGCAGATTCGCTAGGGGATTTTGCCACTACCAATCAATGGTCAGTGGACAGTTTAACCAAAAAAATACAACATAAATGTCTCTTGGTAGAGAAATTGCAGAATGAGATACATAATATAGAACAAACTATTAGAACAAGGATGAATCAATACATTGAACAAATCAAGGCTAGTTATCAACATCAAATGAAGCAGTTATAGGATAACATTGAGATTCTCTACCAGAATTCACATACCAACAAAGGTTTGATCACTCATCAGGACAATTTGATTGAACATATGCATGCCAAATTATCCCTAATAGATAACACAACAATAGATATTACTGCCTTCAAAACACAAGCATCTAAAATCAATGGGAAGTTGAATGTTTCCCAAGAGGAGCTCTATAAAAAAGTATATGCTATTCATAAATGCTATCGGGTAATAAACCTTTCTCTGAAAAGTATTTATGTCAAGGAAAAAGAGTCCTGTGCATCTAGGTCTAAGTTTCAGGAAGTTATCATATGGAACCAAAAGGATAATATCTTTGGTCTTACCCCTTTCTCACATTATGAACAAGTAAAAGGAGAAATGGTCGTGAAATCCTGGGAAACAAATATGGAAGAAGAAAATAAACTTGCCAGAGATGAAAAAGAGGATTTTATGGAGGCATTGTCTTCCGTAAATAAAAAACTTATTGAATTTGAAGGAAATAATATCTCTGATTCATTGGGATAGATTGAAATAGAAATGAGCCAACAAATCTCCAGAAAGAACAAGGAAAATATTCAGTTCTTCATCCAACAAATGAACCATATTGATTTACTTAAAATCAATGAGTTGTTGGTGAATCCAATTTTACAGTATCAGATCACAATCCAAGAAGTAAATAAGATCTAGGAAAAACTGCCACTAGTACAACATAATATGTTCGCCTTTGAATTGAATGAGAGGATTGAGCCTTCGAGATTCATGGTAGCATTGATGGGCATGTGCACCCAATTCAGTGAACAAATAAAAGTGAGTGTAGCTAGGAGAAAATGAAAGAACATACACATCGTCCAATTTCTCCGCTGGTACTCTCCCTCTCCTGCCTCAACACCTACACTTCCCCTCTTTCTACATGTCACTTTCCCCATCTATCCATACCACCTACATTATTTCATCCACTCATCCCACCTCCTTATTGGACACTTGTCACCATGCCATCATATTCATGAAAAAATACTTTTCCCCGTGACATTTGTCCATCCCATAACGAGCCAATGTTGAGCTACTTGTCTAATTACCACCCCCATATATTCAACTTCAATTCTTTATCCCATTAAATGCATTCGAAAGGACATATGGAAACAAAATCAAATGGAAAAGACAATAATCCAATGATTGTGGTGGCCTTAATGGACATGTGTACCCAGTTCAAAGAACAAAGGAAAACAAGTGCATCTGTGAGAAAATGAGGGGACAGATGAAGCGCCATCACATCAAATAAAAACTCAACAATATTTGCATGTTGTTATTTCATTCAGATTGTATTTTTTTTTAGGCAGATATTGTGGGAAGTCCAACAATTTTCAGTTGTGACAATTTTTGTATAAATAGATAGATTTTAGATCTATTCTAGGTTGCTTCTTGCCGAATGTAAAAGATAAAACTTTTTGAATATCAATACAAGTGCAAACATAATTCTAAGTTTCGTTCAATTTGAGTTACGTGTTTCCTCTATGTCTCCATATCTCTGAATTTCTTTCTGTAGTTCTTGAAGAGTGAATGATTACAATTTAGTACTACATCTACTGTGATAATAATATATCATAAGTTCATTCAGTAACAAATTTTCCTCCGTTTCTACCATGAGTAAAGCAAGATCTATGACATGTGTGAATTACTGCATTTTTATCTCCTTTCAAGGGTGCATCTTCTACTTTTCTTCTACTGCAAACAAGGTGATACTTACTGTCTTATAATTAATTTAATTTATAGATTATTTCTTAGAAAAATGAAGGTAACAAAACAAACTCATAAAAACATTTCATTTAAAACCTTTAATGCCTGACATTATTATTTGAGCCTTAGAATCAATCTCACGAACAACATCTTTTTTGTGTCGTTGTCGGGGATGGAGAAACGAAATAATTTTTCCCTGGGAGAAAGAAAAATTTAAATTTTGGTCTTTGATGGTGAACAAATATTGAATACGTGAAATGGTTCATTTTTCACCTGGGGACTCCATTGTAGGAAAATCTAGCATTTGGTCAAAACAATACCAGGAAATACCCAGACGAAAAGCAGACTACGCCAGTTTTGGATCCCAAAAAATTATTGAAACCGAAGGGATATCTCATACAAACTTCTGTATCAGAAGGTAAGGTCTATCAACCTAGAATTATGCAATTTAATTTTATATTCTCACCAAAGAAATAAGTCTTAAAGAAAAAATTAAACAAGTTAAATTGCAGAAACATCAACAAGTAAGTCTGAAATTAAACTAGAAACTCCAGAAGAAATTATTCCTAAAATAAAATTTGAGATTGACCAGACCATCCCCATTTCATTGATAGATACTTTTACCAGTAAAAATAAAGAATCCATTTCAATCCCTACTATCATTAGTACACAACCGATTCTTTCTCTTCTCGAATTAAAAGTTTATGTTTCCAAAAACCATGTAGATTATTTTTTATACTCAAGTTCATCGCCTACTACTTCTCGTATCTATACATTTGGTAAATCTGAGAAACCAAGCTCAAGTTTTCCTTTTCCTCCTCATCTATATTTTCCATCTTCTTATGATCATTTTCCTAAACTTCATTCACACCATATCGAAGTAGTCAAAACATCAGTAGATCAATCTTTTGAAGTTTTTGATAATCTCCTTTTTAGTCCTCGAAATCCATCACCTATACTTTCAATGGTTGGTACCAGAGGTGCTGGTGATGGAGGTGCAGGGGTTGGTGGGAAAGATCAAAACCCTAGGATCTTTGCCAAGGTTGCTGCTAGATATTCTCCCTTAGTTATTCCTTCTATCTTGCATGATTTACCTGAAAATTACATGAAGAGCCTCCCTAAATTCACAGGAGAAGGGGATTTAAAAACAACAAAACATAAAGCCTTTTTCAATCAATTTGATGATATTATCAGTGTTGAGCATGAGGATGTTTACATGAGATTGTTAGTACAAAATTTTGAACGACAGGTAAGAAATTGGTTTAGAGGACTTCCAATAGGTTTTATACCACCATATAATGATCTGGAAACTGCCTTCATAAGGCAATGGGGTGAGAAAAAAGATCATCTTTATTACTTAACCAAATTCAGAGCCTTGAGAAAGAAGACATTGGAATAAGTCCTAGAGTTCATTCAAATATTTAATAAGATTTATCACAAAATACCGGTTGAAGTTAAACCTTCCCAACCAACTGCAAAAGTCACTTTTGCATGAGATTTTGATTCTGATTTCTCTCTACTTTTGAGAGAAAGAAGATCCACTACTTTAGCAGGAATGAAATATGATGCTATAGATATTGAATCAAATATGATGACATCCGAGAAGTTGAAAACTAAAGTTGATATGGGAACAAGAGAACCCAAGTGTTTTAAAGAACATGCAGGGCCCTATGGATCTGGAAAATCTACAGAGGAAAAAATGGATGAGATGGAAACAATTATTATAGATCTATCGAACAAAATTTCGAGGATGGAAATGAAAAAAGATAAACCTAATCCATATGTTATAAATCAATTCAAGATAAATCCTAATCCTTATATACAACAAAGGAAAATAAAAAATGAGGAACAGAAGATTCAAGCTCCTTTTAACACTTCGAATTTCATACATAGAGATGAGGTGGAAGATTATGATGAATTAGATGAAGATCTAAACAACCTTAGTGATGATGATCTTGATCCTCACCTAACCAAACAAGATTATGAGAAATCCTTGGATTTAGAATCTATGTTTAATGATGATGAAAATATGAACAATTTGGGAGACTCTACATACATAAGTCTCGTTGATTCAATAATGGACGAGCTTCAACAAAAATATGATTTGAGGGCAAGAGAAAACAATTCTACAAATATTCCACCAAAAAATATTTTATCATGAAGAAAAGCAAATGAGGAAGAAGTTACAAAAGAATCAACTGAAACACAAGCTTCCCGAATAAATCAAGTTGAAACGAAAAAAGTACAGACTAAGATGCCAAAAAACATAGAAGCTGAAGTTCAGATCAGGGAAATTGAAAAACCAGTTGGGACTTTCAATTTAGAGAGTGAACTTAATAAAATTAAAATTCCAATGCCTCTGGTTGAACTTTCTAGGAACCCAATCTATAAAAAATAAATCGCTAAAGTAATAAAATTTTCTGATGCTGAATGTCAAGCCGATGTTATCAATTTGCAGTATGAGAAACCCACAATCATGTTTGGACCACACATTGAAAATAGTAAAGATTTTGTTTCTACTTTCTATATTACACTGATCGTGCATGATCATTTACTTCACAATTGCATGTTAGACCCAGGAGTTCCAAAAAATTTAATGCCTAAGATTATCATGGAAAAATTGGGCCTTGAAATTACCATACCTTATCAAGATTTATACTCGTTTGATTCTAGAAAGGTTAAGTGTCTGGGTATGATTGAATATTTAGTTGTAAATCTTGCTAAGGTTCCTGTGAAAAGTATTCTTATAGATGTGGTTATTGATGACGTTCATGCCAAGTATGGCATGATTCTATCTAGATCTTGGGGTGCCAATATAGGAGGATCGGTTCATCTAGAAATGACCTATGCTACAATTCCAATTTTTGGTGGACAATTTACTCGACTGTACAAAGAAACTAGACTGGCGTATACTATAAGTGACCCTCAAAACCCCAATAAATACCCAGTCTATGTTGTTGATCAGGATTTAGGCAATTGTATATTATCTATAGATGATGATTTTGAATAATGTATATAAGAAGAAAATCAAAAAATATAATTCTCAAAGAAAAATATAAATGCTAGAGAATGGATGTGGAAAATGTTCTTTGATGGTGCTTCATCCTATGAAGGAGAAGGAGTTGGAGTTTTATTTGTGGCACTAGGTGATGGGTATATTATTCCTTTCTATTATAGATTATAATGGGATGCTGATTATACCAATAATGTATGTGAATATGAAGCTTTAGTTTTAGTATTAGAAGTTGCAAGAAAATTAAAAATCAAACATTTGATAGTTTATGGTGATGCTGAGATCATTGTAAAACAAATAAAACAACAATATCAAGCTAAGCATCCAAGATTGAGATCGTATATAAATTGTTCCTGGGATATGATAGAGAATTTATTCTCATATTTTAACATCCACTCTATTCCCAGAATGAAAAATCAACAAGATGACTTGTTAGCCAAAGTCGCTCCAAATTTTGTACCGCCTATTGTTTTGAAGCTGAAATATCATATTGAGATGAGACATAGACCTTCGATTCCAAACAATGTTCAACATTGGAAAGTGTTTGAAGATGATTAACACATCAAGTAGTTTATGGAAATGTTAGATGATTTTTCTGAGACCCACATTGATCAATAAAATCAGAATGATCTGGCATGGATATTGTAGGAAGGAGAGAACCCTAAAAAGTTCCAGGATAAAATTACAAATCACTGCATGCTCTTACATAAAAACAATCAAATCCCCAGAGGTTTGATCCCTATAGAAATGTTTTTTGACTAGAATGATATACCTTTAAAGTCTATTTTGCAACCTCAACCTGAAGAAGTTGAAGATTTTAATGTAGGAACTAATGAAAATCCAAAAATGGTCAAAATTTCTAAATATCTTCTGACTCAAATAAAGAGTAAATACATTGAGTTACTTAAACAATATAAATATGTTTTTTCATGGTATTATGATGATTTAAAAACTTATGATACTTCTATTATTGAACACAAGATTCCCTTAAAACATGGTATTAATCCTTTTAAGCAAAAACTTAGACAAATAAACACAGTTCTTATGCTAATAATAAAAAAAGAGGTTAAAAAACGCCTTGATGCAAACATCATTGTTCTCCTCAGATACTCTGAATGGGTGGCCAATTTGGTCCCTCTTAGGAAGAAAAAAGGTGATATAAGACTCTGTGTTGATTTTAGGAACCTAAATTGGTCTTCTCTTAAAGATAACTACCCCCTCCCAAAAATGGATCATGTTTTAGAGGCTAACAAAATTTCTATGATCGATGGTTTCTCAGGATACAATCAGATTGTTGTTCATGAAGATGATAGAGAAAATACTAAATTTACTACTCCATGGGGAAATTTCATGTATGATAAAATGCCTTTTGGTTTAATGAATGCATGAGCAACTTTCCATAGAGCAATGGATATCGCATTCATTGGTGAGAGACAAAAGTTTGTTTTTATTTATCTAGATGACTTGATAGTTTTTTCTAACTCTGATGCAGAACATTTGGTGCACCTCAGACAAACTTTTGAAAAGTGAAGAAAGTTTGGTTTCTCTCTTAATCCCAAAAAATCACACTTTTCCATGCAAGAAGGTAAACTTTTAGGTCATATAGTTTCAAAATATGGAATTAAGGTTGATCCTAAACGAGTTGAGGCTATTGACCTGATTAATATTCCTAGAAATAGAAAAGAGATTCAATCTTTTATGGGAAAGATCAATTTTTTGAGGAGATTTATTCCTAACTTTGTTGAAATAATCAAATTGATTACAAATATGATAAAAAAGGACAACAAAGTAAAATGGACTGCAGAAGACAAAGCATCTTTCGAGCGTGTTAAGAAAGCCATAGGAGAAACACTAGTATTGGTAAGTCCTGACTATAAAAACAAATTCTTAATATTCTCCTTTTCTTCTAAAGAAACCATTGCAACAATTCTCCTTCAAAACAATTAAGAAGGATTCGAACAAACATTATCCTTTCTAAACAAAAGCCTTAGATATGCAGAGCTAAGATATGAAATTCTCGAAAAAAAGCTTATGTGATGGTGAAAGATCTCAAGGCTTTCCGAACATATGTCTTGCACTCCAAAATAATTTCTTATGTACAAAAAAATGCAATTAAAGATATCTTGGTGTAGTCGGATAGTGATGTAAGAAGAGGTAGATGGTTGGCTAAAATTCAAGAGTTTGATTTAGAAGTGAAACCAACCAAACTAGTGAAAGGTCAAGGTCTGGAAAGACTATTAGCCGAATCAAATTTCAGAGTGCTTGGAATAAATAACTTTGAATCACATGATTCGCTTCTAGATATAGAGGAGATTGATGATCAAGCACCCATTATTCAGATTGAAGAAAAGTTTTCTTCCTCATATTGGTACAGTGATATTGTTACATATCTCCTTACTCTTCAATGTCCAAGTGGCATGAATACGTCAAAAGAAAGAACTTCAAAGCTACATGCAATTAAGTATTTCATTATAGATGAAAATATATACTGGAAAGACCCTTTGGGTTTCCTCTTATGTTGCCTGATAGAATCTGAAACATAAGGTGTCATCGATGAATTTCATGGAGTATGCAGAGGACATCATGCATGGAGAGAAACAACTTACAAAATTATAAGGGCATGATATTATTGGCCAAAACTATTTAATGATGTAAATGCAAGGGTTAGAGCTTGCAATTCATGCCAACTGTTTCCTGGTAAGAAAAATATTCCTGCCTTACCTGTAATTCCAGTAAAAGATGAAGATCCTTTCCAACAATGGCGCTTAGAATTCATTGGAGAAATTCATCCATAATCGAGTGCTCAACATAGATGGATTCTAACCACTACTGATTATTTTACAAAATGGGTTGAATCCATTCCAACTCACAATTCTACAGATTCAGTAGTGATAAACATTTTGGAAGAAAACATCCTAGCAATATTTGGTTGTCCTAGGAAAATAGTTACTGATAATGATTAGGCTTTTAAATATATGGAAATGATCAATTTCTATCAGAAATACAATATTATCTTAGGTCATTCTACAACTTATTATACTCAGGGAAATGGGTTGGCTGAATCATCTGATTTTTTTTTGATGACTATAATCAATAAATGTTTGACAGAAAACAAAAAACCTTGTCATATACACTTAAATTACACCTTATGGGCAAACCGAATTGACACCAAAAAATCTATAGGTATGCCTCCTTTCCAATTAGTCCATGGTATTGATGTTATTCTTCCTATTAATATTGCTCTTCCTATAATGAAACTCTGGAAGGATGTGAATGAAGAACCAAATTATGTTACACTAAGAATAAATCAAATATCGAAGTTTAGCAAAACAGAGTAGAAGTGAATGACAAGCTCTAAAAATACCAGGATAATATGAAATTCCTTTTTGATAAAAAATTTGTTGGCCCTTAACCAAGTTTTGAGGAAACATTGGTCATGTTTAACCATTTTTGGGACTTCGATAGGCTGGTTGAAGATGGAGCGCGCAGGCGAAGCGAAGATCACAGGATCTCACCTATTTTGTGGGCTTTTTGGGCTTTTAAGGTTTATGTAATAGGTATGGGATGTCGGCCCATGGGTTTACCCATATTTAGGCCTTTTTGTAATGTATAAATAAGTAGATAGGACTTAGAGTGAGGGCAGTCTAAGTTGGCTTCATGCAAGAATATGTAAAAGGTGTTAGTTAAGTGTTGTATTGAGTTGTTCTGGCTCAGTGCTGTAATTGTAAGAGGATTTGTGAACAAACTATGTAAGGCTTTGTGATAATAAGAAGTTGGCTCTGTGACTTCACCTGATTTTGGGAAGGAGGATCTGGCGGGCTGTGCACAGATCTCCTGTCCTCTGCAGAGTTGAGCTCTGTGGATTTGTGCGTAGGAGCCAAAGAATGTAGAAAGATTGAAGATTAATAAATAAGAGAAGAAGAAGTTGGTGGACGTAGACCCACACTGGGGTGAACCACGTATATCTTGTGTTCTAATGTGCTTTGTACAATATTGCTCATGTTGTTTATGTGTTTATTGTTGGGGTTACTTCACACACACCTAGGATTTATTTTCCTAAGGTTTTTCCTTGTTTATTAGTCATAATTAGCCATTATCCAGTCTCCTATATTTTAGGGGAGAATATTCCACCTGGAGAATATTCTCTTTCAGTTGACACTTCAGTTTGACTAGTTGAGTGGAGTCTAGATGCTACATTGGGATTATCACCATGCAACATTGGGATCATCACCAACTAATGCACATTGTCCTTGAGATCATCACCAGACTAATGCATTACTCACGATTCCTTGATCTCCTCCTCACTTCACTTTGTTTCAATCAGTTAACTGAAGACTGATAGACTAGTTAACTCAGACTACGTGGCATTTCACTCCCGTAACTGCCTGAGAGACTAGACTAGGTGGCAGTTTACTCCTGTAACTATTGGCGTGTGTCCAGATCACTCTAGACCACCACTACGGATCATTAGTTACTCATGTATCTTATATCTATTATAAATTATTCACTCTTTGAGTGTGGAATATGGTTAATGAGAATTCTTCCATTCTTTCTCTCTTGATTCTTCTTTATCAATTTATATATGAAAATGTGTGTGGTATTTTCTAGCTAGATCTATTCTGTGTAGGTTCAACACATTTACATAGTATCAGAGATGATGGAATGCTAAGAAAAAGCTACACCAAGATATTTTTTGTAGGTACCAAAGATTGAAGAACATCGAAAAGATGGATTATTCACTGGAAATACTTCTCATGCCTCATAACTATTTGGAATGGAAGCCAAAAATGCTGCTTCTGCTTAGATGTAAAGGCTTGTACCAAATGGAAGTAGAGCATGATTCTGCGGATGAGAAAAACAATTTTCTCAATAGACAAGATATGGCCATAGGATGTATCCTCTATTTTATTTCTCCTGAAATTCTCTATCAAGTATATGATGACTCACAAGAATCAAATCCAAATGAATTATGGACTAGATTGGAGGTTCTATTTGGGAATAAAGAAGACTGTGAATATTTCATGCAAAAGGTTGAATAGATAGATCTAGAAGAGAAGCTATCAGAAGATCAAACATTTTATTCTAGAGAGTCTTCTACAAAAATATTTGCACAAATTTTTATTCCATTAATTGAAGATGATGTCTACTCCATTTCAGATTTGTTTTCTAAATTTCATGTGGAAGATATATGCCATGCATCTCAGGAGTCACATGCAGACACTTTTTCATGCACCATGCACACATCTCAAGAGACAAAAAGGGATCCGCGCACATCAGACTCAATTCTGATCTTTAATGAGAAATATTTGCAGAAACAAATTGGATATTTGAATTCCTCTTGGGAAAATATCCAATTTCAAAAAACAAATCATCCAAAATGGAGTCCAGGAAGTGAATTTATGATCATTTTAAAATCAACAAAAGTTCAACATTTTTTTGGAAACGGCCACACGGTTTTCAAAATTTCATCCAAAATTTATTTGGATATTTTTCATTATAAGAAGAGAAAGTGGATATGTGTGGACATATCAATGATGCATATACTTCATTAGATCCATGCAGACATATACATCTTCAACGAGCACAAAATGACACAGTTGCGAGGTCTTCTTGGAGTGAAGGACAAGGTTGCTTAGCAACTTCTTTTTGTTCCTTCTCATTTTTTTTTTATGCATTGTAATTTGAGGGGGGGGGGGGGGGGTTCCCATGATTTTTTCCTTGTTTTCTCATTTATTTCAGTGTATCTTTTTTATTTGGGTACCTAACATGGCCTCATTGTCTGGACCCATTCTTTATTTTCACCATAGTGATGTTCAGGGGGGGTGTTGGAGTTACTTCAAACACACCTAGGATTTCTTTTTCCTAAGGTTTTTCCTTGTTTATTATTCATAATTAGCCATTATCCAGTCTCCTATATTTTAGGGGAGAATATTCCACCTGGATAATATTCTCTTTCAGTTGACACTTCAGTTTGACTAGTTGAGTGGAGTCTAGATGCTACATTGGGATTATCACCATACAAAATTGGGATCATAACCAACTAATGCACATTATACTTGAGATCATCACCAAAATAATGCATTACTCATGATTCCATGATATCCTCCTCACTTCACTCTGTTTCAATCAGTTAGCTGAAGACTGATAGACTAGTTAACTCAGACTAGGTGGCAGTTCATTCACGTAACTGCCTAAGAGACTAGACTAGGTGGCATTTTACTCCCGTAACTAATGGTGTGTGTCCAATTCACTCTAGACCACCACTATGGATCATTAGTTACTCTTGTATCCTACATCTATTGTAAATTTTTCACTCTTTGAGTGTGGAATATGGTTAATGAGAATTCTTCCATTCATTCTCTCTTGCTTCTTCTTTCTCAATTTCTCTTTTGAAATGTGTGTGGTATTTTCTAGCTAGATCTATTCTGTGTAGGTTCACCACATTTCCATTTATTTGCTTAGTTCATTGATCTTGATGTATGATAGATAGATATGTGGATGCTTATTTCTTTATGATACTTGATTGTTGGATCTAAGTAAATGTTATGTGCTAGGTGATCGAAAGTACTTGATCTTGGTTGCTACTGCGCTGATCTGTAATTAGTGTTTAATCTGCAATGTGAATGGGACTTATGAACTAATGCATATTGATTGGCTAAGTGCTCTTTTAAGTGTTGTAATCATAGATCTGTGTCCCAGCTAGGTTGTAGACACCTGAGTCCTGCAACCCCCCCTGCCTCTACCTCGGGTGAGACTTCATCTGCTTCATAGGTGTTTTCGAAAGGGCCAATAGTTAGGGTTTTGTTGGTGTGTTGTTGAAGCGTTGAAACCTGGGTCTACCCCTGTGCCAACAAATGGTTCTGTTGTCGGGACCTGAAACTTTGATTGTTGGGAACTGAAGAAAAGAGAAATCTTTGTGTGTAGATCTGTTGTTGTAGTGCATGGTATTCGACTTGAATTGCGAAGCTCTATGATAAGAGAGAAGTCTGATATGAAGATATTAAATCTTTGTGCTCTGATAAAGGTAAGATAAGTGGAATTTTTTTCTTCGAAAGTATGAATCTGGGTATGTTTGATAGATTTTGTCCTAGTATGAAAACTAGGGCACAGTTAGAAGAAAGAATCGATCTGAATAGATTTGATAGATATAGTGAAATATATGTTATTCCTATGCATAGAAAGAATTTTTGGACTAACAAGTGGATGCAGGAATCTAGAAAGAATTTTTGCAGATTGCAGGTCCATCACTGTGATCCTAGTTCATAGTACAGGAAAGGTTGGGGATTGTTTCAAAGAAAGAGAGGATTAACACTGTGTTATAATTGCAGAAGAATATGACATATTGATAAGGAATACTCTGGTATAGGTCCTATTTTTCTTTGTTTTAAAGCTATTGGCCATGAAGTTGAGGATTTCCCTAGAATGATTGCCAAAGTTGAAAATATGAACATGAGACTAGAAAACTATGAAGAAGGAACTAAGGTTATGTTAGAAAACCAAAAAGAATCAAAGACTATGTTATTACAGTTGAAAGAAACATTGAATGATCACAGAGACATTAATTTACCAGATATCTTAAAAGAGACACAATGCATAGAAACAATAAAATGAGACTTTGACATAGATTGTGTCTTGGATAAGGAAACACAAGTGAATATTATGACAGAAATAACTTGGGAAATTTTGGGAAATCCTTCTATGATACCTTCATTGGGAAGGATAGGTATGTTTAAAGGAAAGATGATAACCCTATGTGGAAGAGTTACTAATGTACCTATGATTGCTCATGGAACATTGACTGAAGAAGAATTTGAAGTCATTAAGTTTGTTGAGAAAAAATCTCCTTTTGCACTCTTGTTAGGAAAGACCTGGATTTAGAAAGATCAGATCAGAAGAAAAGAAGAAGAGGAAGCTATAGAAGAAAAAAACAAGAATTAAGGGACTTCATAGCTAGAAATATAGAGTGACTAATAGAAGAACAAAAGGATAAGTCGAAGCAACAGAGGGCCAGATAATTAGCTGTCAAAGTTGAAAGAACACAAGAAGGATAAAAGAACCTATCCATGCAGGAAAGTAGTGCATCCACCCCAGAGATAGTAAGAGAAGAGGTATTACCTTTGAACCCTTTGAAAGACCCCCAACAATGTGAAGTTACTACGCTAATAGAAGATAAGAATAAGAATGGAATAAGGAATATAGAAACTCAAATCACAGGAAATAAGGAAAGAAATCTTAGTAAGAAGAAAGCAAAGTTAGAAAAACTGCAGGAAGTTCCAGAGAAGACTTCGCAGAAGGTAGGCTTGCAGAACTTGAACTTCACTGGAATAACAAAACAACGAAGAATGAGAATTCTCCATGGAGAAGCTATATGGCCATTGGAGGCGTCCCAACTGTTAGAATGATGCTCCAAAATGGCTAGAAACGTAGTTATTAAGGGAAATATTGTCATTGGACTATTTAGATAGGGCCATAAAGGATGGATGCACATTGATGGACGTTTTCCTACTTGTTGGAGGGATCCGTTACGACGCTTGCCTATTTAACTTATCGGATGTTGTGCCAGGACCAATTTTTGCAAAGCGAGACATCCGAGCTAACAAAGAATCGATTGCATATCGTGCTGTGCTTTCCATACCTCACCATTCAATTGATTATCTTGCTTGTCTGTTCACCTACTCAATTTGTTTTATTATAAAGTGTGAATGTTGGGAGAGCGTAGCACAATATAGAAGTCTATGGAGGATATTATTGTAAACCTCATGACTGAGAAATTCATGTATGTAGGAATATATGCATCTTCAATTGGTGGACTGCAAGCATCCACATTGACTAGATGACGTTCCAGCCGCACTGCTGAGAAGCGAAGCAAGCACCACGATGATTTGGCTAACGGGAAGAAGATCCCGTCGGTATTCCCATAATACATCCCTCCTTTGACTGGTGTGGTTAACTGCGATAGTGTTCCACATGAGCTTGAATACATATTGATCACTGCGTACCTCTAGAAGGGGATACACGTAGTTGGACCTCAGTTGGGATTGATCCTAGCTTCCAAGATCAGTGACTTCAACCTTGGAGACTAGAAAAATTATGCGATGCTCACGCCACATAGGTACATGATGAAGAAAACTAGGAAGAAGCCCAAGATAGTTCCCCAGCCATAGATTAAGGAGCTCCTGTGCTCCACGATCTTGAACGTGATGAAGATCTCCCACTTCGACTGAAATTAGGAGGCTAACGCTTGCGTTAAAGTCCTCCTATCGTGCTATAATTGTGGTTATATTTGGTTAGATAGGTGCATCACTATGGATCTGGCGCTGATCCACTTGATCAATGGATTAAGCATGCAGGGACCAGATCCTCACCAATTCTACCAAGGGAAGACGTCAGATTGTACCTTGGCCCAACATATAAAAGAAGACTATGGCAAGGTAGAGAAGGGGAAGCGAGGATATAAGTTAGCCTCCATCTAGGATGGCACAGTTCACCTTGCTTGCCAATTGATCACTGACAAGCTCGTCAAAAAGAACTGACCGACACAAGTCACAGGATTCGTAGTGGACCTCATAGGGAAATGCGTCAATGGAATGAAAATGAATTGGGCAAGTTACCTCATCAATGAGCTAGAAAAGGAATTCCATGAATAACAAGACCAAGGGTATGAGTTTCAATTTAGTTGGCTATTGGCACTGATCGCATTTGTCGCTTGGAAAATGCCGAAAGGAGCAACCTTCCTAGAAGTCGATCCATCAGAGCTGTTGGCCGCAAGGTTCTCCACCTTGTGGTACATGAATGATATGGCGAAGCAACGACAGTCGAATGTTGTCTTTCATACTTTCTACCTATAGCTAAAGTGCGCCATTGAATCATTCCCCCGAATGACAACGAATACACTCCATTAGTACAAACCGTTCGTGAAGTTCTGTGCAAACCGACACTTCATATACATCACTACATGTAGGGATGAAAGTAAGGAGGAGCTACAATATTACTATAAGTTTATCGAGGAAGACAAGGAAGACATCACTAAAGAATGGCCAGACAAATTCCTTGTACCAGTGGAATATTCTGAACTCTTCGACCTCGACATCATCGAAAGTCCATTGGTCACCTGGATCTAACATGATGGACAAAGCAACACAAATAAAAACAAGAAAAAGGAGGAAGTGCAAGACATAGAAAGTGATGAGAAGGAAAACACATCATAGGAAATTGCACCTGAATCACTTGCAGGAGGAGGAGGAGACGAATTAAACTGAGAGGAAGAAGGGGAAGAAGGAGACAAGAAAGAAAAATGTGAAGTGACACCACCAAAGGATCCCCTTACAGAGGCCGAGACATCAAAGAAAAGGAAGGTTTCTCCATAGAAACCCTCATCATAGAAGGAGACCCGAGCTAATAAGCCTTAGTCGCAAAATGTGCTCACAGTGGGTGATATCGAGCTCATCATCACAGTTGTAGAGGATGCTTTAGAAGACATCTTGCAGAAACATGGAGCAAAGCAGTAGTTGATGTATAACAGAATAGAGAAGGAACTAAAATACATCCAACAAGCTATCCATTCAAGCCGTGTAGTGCCTACTGCACCGTCTTTAGAAGAAAGAGTAGAATTGGGGGATGAACCAAACCAATTAGGAAGGCTAGGAGATGCAAAAGAGGCTCGACTTCATTGAGTCCAAGAAGAAAAGGAGTAGGTCACAAAGGACTTAAATCAAGAAAAGGCGGAGGTCCTAGAGAAACTTCGAATTGTGCAGAAGGATAAAAATGAAATTCAGGCAAAGTTCGAGCAGAATAATGAGAAGCTACAGGAAGAAAAAGACCAACTGCTCGCATAGTAGATTCCAATCAAGGAGGCAGTAACTAGAGCAATTCACTCTGTGCCAGGTTTGGTGAAAGAGGAAGAATAATTAAGAGAGATACAAGTGGGGAAGCTCATTGAGGCCATTCAATAGCTTCAAGCAAGAGTAATGGAGCTAGAAATACAAGAAGTGTCGAGCACTCCACAATAAGTGCATGATCAAAGGGAAGAAGATGCCAGGAACACAGTAGAAAGAATTAGGGAACTCACCTCAGAGTGTAAGAAACTAAGTGATCAAAGTGTCCAGAACTATGAGTGCCTTGCAGAAGATCTAGAGCTAAGGAAAATGGAGGCACAACTCCAGGAGATGAAGCAACAAGCATCCACCATATAAGAACATATGAAGCTTCTTACTACAGTTGAGAGGATGAAGAGGTCACAGATGTAGCATGTATTCCAACAACAAGTTACTACCATCCATAGCAAGGTTATGGAAGTGACATAGAGACTCCATCCGGTGCAGGACGAAGCCTGCACACTTTTTGAGGAATTTGAAGGACAAGGCTCATAGCTAGACCAACTAGTTGTGACAGTGGAACAATGCCTAGAAGGGCTTGTTACTGAGAAAGTGATTTAGGAGTTTTTCGAGAAGGAGGCTCTAGCGAAGTAGAAATTCGAGGCAACTCGAGCTAAGATCGAGGCCTTCAAATCATCCCTGCCCAGATCTGAGTGACTCGGGATGAGTCACAGGTGAGTGTTGGGGGCCTGTTGGCCCTTGACCAAGTTTTGAGGAAACCTTGGTCATGTTTGACCATTTTTGGGACTTCAATAGGCTGGTCGAAGATGGAGCACCCAGGAAAAGTGGAGATCACGGGATCTCACCTATTTTGTGGGATTTTGGAGATTTTAGGGTTTATGTAATGAGTATGGGATGTCGGCCCATGAGTTTACCCATGTTTAGGCCTTTTTGCAATGTATAAATAAGTAGATAGGACTTAGAGTGAGGGAAGTCTAAGTTGGCTTCATGCAAGAGTATGCAAAAGATGCTAGCTAAGTGTTGTATTGAGTTGTTCTGGCTCCGTGCTATAATTGTAAGAGGCTTTGTGCATAGATTATGTAAGGCTTTGTACTAATAAGAAGTTGGATCTGTGCCTTGACCTGATTTTGGGAAGAAGGATTTGGCAGGCTGCATGCAAATCTCTTGTCCTCTGCGGAGTTGAGCTCTGTGGCTTTGTGCGCAAGAGTCAAATAATGTAGAAATATTGAAGATTAATAGATAAGAGAAGAAGAATTTGGTGGACGTAGCCCCACACTGGGGTGAACCACGTATATCCTGTGTTCTGATGTGCTTTGTGCAATATTTCTCATGTTTTTTATGTGTTTATCTGCTTAGTGCATTGATCTTGATGTATGATAGATAGATCTATGGATGCTTAGTGATTTATGATACTTGATTGTTGGATTTGAGTAAATGCTGTGTGCTAGGTGACCGAAAGTACTTGATCTTGGTTGCTACTACGTTGATCTGTAATTAGGGTTTAATCTGCAATGTGAATGGGACTTATGAACTAATGCATATTGATTGGCTAAGTTCTCTGTTAAGTGTTGTAATCAAAGATATGTGTCCCAACTAGGTTATACACACTTGAGTCCTGCAACCCCCCTGCCTCTACCTCAGGTGAGACTTCATCTACTTCGCAAGTGTTGCCGAAAGGGTCGGTAGTTAGGGTTTTGTTGGTGCCTTGTTGAAGCATTGAACCTTAGGTCTTCCCCTGTGCCAAAAAAATCTAAAGAAAAGGAGTTTCTTCTTGGCGATTTAGTTTTAAAATGGGAAGCTAGAAAGGAATATGCAGGGAAACATGGAAAATTTGATCATCTCTGGTTTGGACGTTTCAAAATGGCAGTTGCTGAGGGAAAAAATCATTCCTACTGGAAAATATTAATGGATAAATTCTTGATGCCTCTATCAATGGGCGTTATTTAAAACATTTCATGTATTAGTCACTTTTTAGATTTCCATTATATATATCAGATTGGATTGACATTGGCATTTTAATTTTCAATTTTTCTTTTCTTTTTGTAAATTACCCTAGTCATTTGATAATTTGTTGTAAATATTTTCAATAAATTTATGATTGCTTGACATCATTAAAATGAAAAATAAAAACATTTGTATCAAATATCATCTCTATTCTACAACATTATTTGATATTTTGTATTTCATTCCTTTTGAAGAATATATATTTTTGAACAAGAGATGAGACTAAATAAAAACTCGATACTCATTTTTCAAGCATTCAATTTCTCTAAAAACAAGTGATAAATAAATAATCTGCCTTGCTAAAAATTCAAAAGGAAAATAAGGTATGAGTCCTTACTCTTCTTATAGTTCAAATAAAATTTACAAATTCTTTTGGACATGAAGGTGAAGGAAGTTTTTCTCATGATAATATTATCACCTGACCTAAAAATCAGAGATGTATAAAATTATAACTTGAAGTGTCCTGCTGATAAATTCTAAAGCCATCTTTGAAATGAAAATAAAAATAATAATAAATAAACTTGAAACTAGTTTGAACTAAAGACACAAACTCATGTGGGATTAGGATATTTTGTTTTAGATCCTCCGAATCTTTGATTTGGTTATTGTTACCACTGAAATTTCATCTGCAACATTGCACACAAATGATTACAAAAATATAGCAATGCCAACATCAATCAGTTCACCTGCAACACCAAAATGCATTTCAAAAGGAAAAAACTATACAATTGGGAAAAAAATTGACATGTGCAAACTCACTAAAGGAAGCGCGCGCACAATGCACGGGCCAACAAATCCCGTAGAGCACACAATGCGCCAAATGCGCGACTGTGTACGAGAAAAGCCACGCACTCCTGTGAATGATGCATTTATGGTTCTTGTCGACCCCCCAACCACTTATGGACCAACTCCCAACTTGATTTGACCTTCAGATTTGATAAAAATCCGAATGGGGGGCTGGTCAAGGACCAAAGGGTGCCCTAAAGGGCCCCTTGTTCAAACTAAGAACCGGTTGAATTTTTCCTTGAGTAAATGATATAAATGGAGGCCATGGCTGCACTAAGAAACCAAGATCTTCATAGTATTGTTATGCTTCCTGAATTCTCCCTTGAGAATCCTTTTTTCTCCTAGGAGTATTCAAGCATCATTACAATAGGCCATTCCACTCATGTCTTGAGGGAATAGGCACTAATTTTCTTCCTCATTTTCTATTTTTCTTCCATTGTAAGAAGATATATCCATTAGGGAACTCAATATCCCTCCCAAGGAGGAAGAGGGGACTCATAAGTCCTCATTTTTCTCTACGGTGTTTTTCCAACTAATATAGTTATCCATTGGTGGCATAATCTTGGCCATTGACCGATTGTTTATGGTTTTAAGTTTCTTGTGCATTTTAGTTTTTATTTCCTTAGTTGTTTTAGTTTGTTTACTTATTTATTTCAAGTGTTTGGATTGTTTAATCCAGTAACTAACTTCTTTCTTGTCTAGCAAGCCCAACTAGGCATGCAAGTGCCATCGTTTTGCTCACCCAAGTGACGAAACATGCACAACATATTGATGACCATACTGGTGAGAGGTATCAAATTCCACCCTATTTGATCTTAGAGAGAACTTATTTTTAATCAATTTGTCTTGCAAGTACCAAAACCGATTCATCCTTACTTGTCAAAAGAAAAATTCTGAGCTGGAGGAGGAGAATTTCACTCAAAATCCACCCCCCCACCCTGACGTGTATCTGAAAGTGTGTGGGTATTCCAGCCCACAAATGTGCACTCAACGCATTGTGCACCCAAAATGATTCTTTTCTCTATGCATTCTATGCACTGTGTGCCCACCGCACCTCTGTTAGAATTGTAACCCACACACATTTTCATAATTTCAAAATTATAAGGGTTTTTGTGATGATTTGAAGGCCCCTAGCCTTCAAATTCTTTCTTTTATGCAATTTGTAATTCCCATGCACTCCACATAGAATCCTTTCCCATATGAAAGGTTAGCTAAACATAGGCACTTAGGGGGTAAAAATAACCAAATATTCTCCTCTTTTTCTTTGGTTTCCACATGGATGGCTTGTTTGGTTTGTAAAATTTAAGTTGAGATTATAGATATCACATATAAAAACACTTGCATTGGGACCATAAATTAACTTTGATCATTGAGTATGCTCTTCTCTCGCACCATACATAGATCTTGAGAATCAGAAAGGTGGTTAAGGAGACATTTCATCTCCCTCAAAAAAAATATTTAGGAGAGGACAAAGCCCCTCTAGGGATCCTCTTTAGTTTCTTTTTGAAATCATCTTAAAGTTGTAAGGGGCCATACATGCCCACATGTTGCAAACATAGGACAGTTTCTCAAAATTGCTTCCTTAGTTCACATCACTAGGGGAAATTAAAGATCAAAGTAACAGACCCATCCATGCCCACATGCTTGCAATATAGGATAGTTTTTTAAACTTTCTTAGTGTAAACAACATTAGGAAGTTTAAAGGATTGGTAAGGACTGACATGTCCACATTCTAGTTCTTTAGGGATTTTAAAATTCTACAAGGTTGTACCAATGAAACTTAGTAAGCTAGGTAACAAATATTTGTAAGGACCACATGAAGTCCACATGTTGCAAATTCACACCTAACTTATTAAAATTTGGCACATTTTTTCACTTTCTCACACACAAAGTCACTCCTCACTCACATAATTTTCATCTTGAATTGTGGATGTTGAAGTAGGTTTTCTCCAAAAGAATTCTAAAACGTCCCACTACTTATTTGGAAATTATCCACACCCACTTAATTCAAACGATATTGGTTCACACCTCCAATATCTCATCCCACCACATCTAAAAATATTTCTAAAAAATCACTAAGTTTTCCTCCACACGAGGTGCCAAAATAAATTTTTTAGTCTAGGTAAGATCTCAGGGGTAGGCATCCAAATAACCCCTTGTTATCTGGTTCTCACATTTTCAAACATTAGAAGTTGACAAATAGGGAACTTTAAAATCCTCCAAGTCAAGTGTTCCTACACCATAAGGCAGGGAATTCCCCGTGAAGGGTTGGAGGTCAAGGTCCAGTTATTTTATGCATCCCCCCTTGAGTCACCCAAAGCTTGGAAGGGATCTAGCCTCTGATCCATTTTTGAGGCCTAAAATCTAAATGTCACACTTTGACCGAGGTACCTAGTGACCAAATTTAGGACATATACCCAGGTGGAAATTGTGGGATGCAATTTCATCTTGATCAGATTTTGTGTGGCTATTGGGAAATTTCACTAGATCTTTTGGGATATGGACCCTCTACCCCTCATTATAACTGATTATTTCATCCTTCAATAGTTCCTATTCCGATGAATTTAGACTCCACTGTTGATTTCTCTTGGAAGGTCCAGTGCTATTTGAGAGGAAGGATGATATGTATTTTATGACATGATAATTTTTTTATTTGTTCCCCCACGCAAACAAAATCCACCTACCCACATGTATTCTTATATACAGTTGATTTATGTATGATGCTCATTTGATTACATGAATTTGTGAGTTATATTATCTTGTGAAGGTCCAAATTATACAAATCTCTTCATTTATTTCTCTCATCACCATTTTCACATATCCACCTTGTTATTCATACATCATAGGGGACCCACATAATCCCCTCCATTCCAGACGCTTGCAGAATCTCCCTCCTATTCTAGGAGGAGTTCCTAGTCTTTCCAACTTACTGACTCAACCATCTCACACCCCCATGAGTGCTACTATTCTACGATCATATTTACTTGGTTCCACTTTTCTTGGGTCCAATTCTCAAGGACATCCATTCACTATCTCTCCTTTACAAGGAGGCGAGGGGAAAACTTCTTCTCAAAGTAGAAGTACAACCTCACCAAATCTCTCCCAGGGGTTAGGTCCACTACCTATTCACACAATGGCTGGAACTAATCCTCCACCAAATCCCCCTATGCCATACATGTCATCTATCGACATTCCTTATTTGACTAAACTCACGAATGATCCCATTTTACATGACCCCACATGGCCCAATATCCCTACCAAGCTACCTTAAGATATTCCAAAATTTGAAGGAAAACCGGGGGAAGATCCAACCAACCGTGTTATGAACTTCCACTTATGGTTCTCTTCAAACAACATCATGGATTACTCCATCTGATTAAGGTTATTTCAAAGAACACTCACTGGTCCATCAGTCAAATGGTTTGTGGACGAGAAATTAGGGTCCCATGTGACTTTTGAATCCTTGGCCAGATAATTTTTGGCCTTTTTCCAACTACCAGTCTGTCATGAAACTGGTTTAGAAATTCTCTCAGAGTGAAAACAAACCTCAACTATGCATATTTCTAACCACTTTCTGTCAACTGGGAGAGTGGAACTGGTCCGGGGTTGTCTAATAACCCAAGCCGTTTGGAATGGACCACCCTGACGAGTTTAACGGCTCCGTTGGCCGCCCTAAGGTCTCGTATGGAAACCAAAGAGAAATGATTTGAGCTAAGAAATCTAAAGGGAAACTAGAAACTAATAAAACAAAGACAAATAACTAAACTAACTACACTAATCTAACTATAAATTACTAACTACTTATATATACAAGATACTAACTATGATAATAATAACTCAAATCAACTACCTAATTATCAACTATGATATTCCTTATTCACAAATATACAATATGGACAAACTACAGATTTGATTAAAACCTGTGAAACTAATGTGTTCGCTGCCCTGAGACAGCCAAGGGTCTCTTTTGATTTTTTGTGTTTTTGAAACAGAAAGAAAGCTAACTGAAATAAGAAAATCTAACATATATTACTGAAATAAAACAATCTAATATAAATCTAACTAAACTATAATTTATATTATACTACTTAATCAAAACAATAAACATCTAACTAATTGACCTGGAAATGCTCCAAGTCTGCCCTGTGTATGATGACTTCTTAAGATGGTTGGAGGAAGAAATTCACACCGTTTAGTCCTTAAGCCTCTCGAAAACGATCAACTATGCTGCTTCTTGAAGTATGTTACAGGACAAACAAGACATAAAAGAAATCATAACAGTTTTCTGATGATAAATCTCTGCAATAAGGGAAACCTATTATGCAACAAACTTATATAATAATTCAATCTGTGAAGAAGACAAAGCTATCTTTCATAAAATGAATCAATACTGTTATGTTCTTTATCTCTTAGGAAGCAACAAGATATGTCTAACAGTAAGAAATTATATCAAATGCATGTGATTTAGATAACAAAGTAATACTAAACCATAGACAGAATGATATACAAAACTTGGAACAAAGTGTCGATATATTGAAAAGCAAAAGCTATAACAACGCATCAATTCTGCTCCA
>ML784232.1:248094-314437 GCA_009831015.1 Picea engelmannii | reverse complement strand
TTTCCAATTCTCTCTTTGTTAGTCCTTCCATCTAATATTCACCATATCAATTCTGTTATGTTCTTCCTGATATGAATTGTATCAAACAACTGAACTATTTGTAGGTGCTCTTAGTATGGAAATCTACTGAATTGCATCAGGTAACTTTTCATTCCTCGTGGAAGCCCATTCATGCCTTAACAACATTCATGAAACATCAACAAATTGAAATTAACACTAATTAATGGGACAAAATGAAATTAATACTAATTAATTTAACCAAAGATTTATATAATATGTCATACATAAATAATTTGCGTACCTTGACGATTTCTAATATATTCCAACTTCCAAAGGCGAGGTGTCATTCTTCATGGTTTTTTTCCGTTTTCTTCTTTACCATTGAAATTTGCTTTGTCTGTAGTTCGATAACTATCGTTCTTAGGCAGAAAGTGCCTATACTCATCAAACACTTCCTTTCCTAAACTCCTTGAACGACGATATTTTATCCTCGGACCACAAACTGGGCATGCAAATTTACCCTTTGTTTGAATACCTACAAGATATATGAATTAATGTAGCGTCAAATTAGAGTTACAATTTAAAATAATGCATGATTTTTTCAATAAATATATATAATATTAAATCACAAAATAAAGTAACAATATACCACAAAAATGTGTTAACTTGGGAGCATCATGAATTGTCCACAATAGTATTCCATGGAATTGAAGTCATTTTTTACCTATTGGTCTAGAGATATCATACATAGTGACGCCAGCCCATAACTTCAACAACTCATCGATAAGAGGCTCAACATATAAATTCATATCTTTAACCTGGTACCTACCTAATTGGTTCAACATACTGCATGATTAATTATACTTATCTAGATGTTGTTATATATAAAAGAAATAATTACCATGCACGAAACAAAGAAATGAAATATTTTGTCATACTTTAAATCAAATAAAATATAATTAAATACTTGGAACAATCATTGCCAACATTGTGTGCTCTATCTTAATCGACATCCAAGGAGGAAGGTTATTGTTTATAAAAAAAATAGGCCACACTGAGTACGTAGAACGAAGCTCTCCAAATGGATTGACACCATCAGCTGCCAATGAAAGTCTAACATTACGAGGTTCTTCTTTAAAACTTGGCCACTTTTATTCAATGTAGTTCAATGCAGAACCATCTGCAAGAATTCAAAGAACATCATCTTGATTTCTGTTCTTTGCATGGAAATCCATAAACCGTGCTATACTTTGGCACCTAAACAATCGCTGGAAACATGGAATTGTTGGAATATAATGAAGAACTTTGCGAGGCACCTTCTTTGATGCTTTATCGGTTCGATATCTAATTATTTGACATTGTGGGAATTCATTTTCTAATGTATATTGTCCATAATATATGATATGATCATTAGGACATGCATCAATAGCCTGATAGTCCATTCCAATTTCTTTCATAATCACGGATATTTCTCGATATGTGCATGAAAAAATATTTGACGTCGGTAATAGAAATTCACCTAACAATCTACAAAATTCTAAACAATAAGTCAATGTAAATTATATTAATCATGAATATCTCATCCAATATACTAATTTAAAAATTAGAAAACAATAGAAATATAGGAAAAAAATGAACCTTTTAAGTATTTGTGAACATCCATGCATAAATAATTAACAAATCAAATACCTTAGTATATGTGTGAGACATGTGTTTGATAAACCATTCAAAACCTTCAGGTTCACCAACAAAAATATAGCATATAAAAGATTTGTTGTTGAGCCTTCATAAAGAGGTTGATGTGACTTCTTGAGTAGAGGATCAACATCATGACTATCATCCTGATTGTCCTCATCCATTGTAGAAAATGTGTATTGGATCAATCTATGTATCACATCTTCCTGATTTGAATCACTAACGTTATCTCCATCCATATAATCATTAATAACTTGATCAACAACTTCAATATTCCGATCTCGGAGTTCATCACCCTGTAAAGGAGTATTTTTGCTAGTACTTGGAAAATAACTCTCTGGAGGTCGACATTTTGGGGGCATCGTCTATATATTTAAAACAACGTAGAAAAGTTAGCGTGTATAGAAAATATAAAAATCCTGATAAGAAATATTACTAAAATTCATGACATATTGATTATTACAGAGAATACATCAAATATTGAATCCTCTTACCAAGGGACGATATTCATAACCCCCTTCGGCATGCCCCTTCTCCCTGCAATGTCTTTGAGCTTTTTTTATTAAAAGTCTTTTTTTTTTCAAGCCTCTGCAATCATAGCAAGGGAAATAACATTTTCCATCACCCCTTGCCTCTAATGCCTCTCTTAACCAAGCAAGCTTCTTGTCATTTTCGTTCATAGTGACAAATCCTTGTCCTGACAAGTAATTGTCTTACCTACACCATACCAAACAGTAAGTTGTCAATTTTTTATATTTTAGCTACTCCTTTCGATTATGATATGTTTATTTACAGTGAACTACAAACCTCACAATTATTTCTTCTAAGACATTTTGACATGCCTTTTTTTTTTATTATCGATTAACTATTAAGATAGATATGATTCAATTTGTACTATAGAGTAGTGTGTACTGAATAACCATGGAAAATAATTACACACCATTTAATGAAAGTGGTCAAAATTTCTCAAACTTGAATCACTTGATACCATACACTAGCCTCTAAGTTGTTTTGTAGACAAAACATCAATCTTTGAAATTCACCACTAAAAAAAGAGTGCCAACCACTTGTCATCCACAATTGGGTTGGGTTGGTTTAAATTATGACGTGTTGATTTTCATCTACATACAATGGTCACAATTTTATGCTAATTATAGTGGTCATAGTTTTATTTTCTAAGACACTTTGTCATGTTGTCATTTTTCATTGTCTGACTAGTAGTTTTCATCATGTTATTGTAGATTTCGTCATAATTTTTTTATATTTTAGATACTAATCCTTATTAATAGTGTATAAACAAGTTACATCAACTACAAACTAAATTTAATCACTACATCTAGAATTGCATGTGATTATAAAAAATTGAGAGAAACAATATCACATATAAGAAAAGGGTATGTGGATTTTATTGAGAAAGTTGAAACAAATATACTTTATTTATATTGGAAGACTATGGCATATAATCATAAGTTCATTTGTTAAAGGTGCTTAGTCATAAGCCAATAAAGTTAAAGGTGGCTAACCATAAGCTAAGATGGTTGAAGGTGGTTAGTTAAAAGTGATTGTTATGTGCCTAATCACGACATAGATAACATCTTTATAATAAGGTCATATGTGTACAATTTTTTTCTTTATATAATAGCGACATATATACCTAACATAAGTTTAGGGTTAGTTTTTATGTATCTTATTGTTATAAACATGAGTTTCCTCCCTATCTTGTATATACCATAACTTATCATTAATCAATATAACAATCAACTTCAAGATTTTATTCATGGAGATTTCTTCCTTCATTTAATTGAATTACTAAGCGCTAGCCAACCATTAGCTATGCAAATATCCCAACCATTATTGTCACTATTGTATTATTTTCAATTTATGCAAGTGTGATCCCATTTGGGTACTAGGGATGTAACAAGTGGTATCAAATCTTCAATCAAGCTTTGTTGGTGTTTTTTTGTTAGTTCTTAAAAATAAAAGAGCGAAGAAAATGACAATCAATTACTATCATTTCACCAATCAGGGTTGAGTTTCAAGAGCAATTCCATATCTTTATCAATGAAAAGAGAGAGACATTATAGCTACAATTGAAGGGAAAATGGTATGTGGATTCCATAAACCTAGACTATTATGGAATCCACATACCCTTTTCCATAGAATATTCTAACTAGATCCAAACGTCAAAGACATGAAATATGGTACTACACATATAATATATTATCAAGGAAAAAACAAGCTACATGAAATTTGGACATTTGAACAAAAAATTACAAGTTAAATGAGTACATCAATAAAAAAAAACATACTAACCTTTCAAGTTCAAAATCCAAGCTATGTAGTTCGAGAATTGGATTTGTTCAACTCGTGGGTGTCGGAAAAAATAAACAGTTCAAACAAAATCCAAGAACAATGTCGCAACTATATCAATTGTGTTGCAAAGTCTCTTAAAGTCAGGTATATATAGATCAAATAGTCAACTAGCCATTAACATCGACCACTGAGATAGGTAAAATATTCTTCGCTATTGCCACGAACTTTCGTGGCAATAACAACAAAAATCCTGACCAAGTTAAAATAACCTATTCGTGGATATTGCGCCGAACGTTTGTGGCAATATTGATGAAACTTTCGCCCTATTTAAAAATATATGAAACTAATTAAACGTGGAAAAATTTCATGGAATAATCTGCCCATTTGTAGTAGTGTGAGAATGAGATCTTTGCATAAATGTCCTCAAAGTTAGGCTTCTCCCATGATTTTTCCTCCCCATAATAGATTCAGTCCAATGGATAAGTTGAGGCTATCAACAAACTCCTCAAAACCATGCTACAACATACAGTCAACAAACATAAGACCAACTAGCATCATATGTTGTTTTCAACATTATGGGCTTATCGCACGATAGTCAAAACTTCCATCGGTTTCACACCGTTCCACCTCTTCCATGAGATTGAATCCACCCTCCCCATCAAGTGTGAAATCCCCACGTTACACATTGACATCGAGCTATTACACAACACTGTTCCAATGGAGGAGCACTTGCTAACCTTAGAGTCGCTGGATGAATATCGTCGATCCTCATTATAGAACAACGAGGCAGCTAAAAAATGGTCCAAATCCACCTTTGACCGCCATGTCAACCTTCGTTCATTTAACGAAGGAGATCTCATCCTAGCCTACAATATCTCCCACGATACTCTCTGTCATGGGAAATTAAAATCATTATGGAATGGACCCTACATTTTCCAGCACTGCCTCACTAAAGGCACATACATCCTGGCCTCTACAGAACGCTATCCTCTCAAAGAACCCATCAACATGTTGTACTTAAAGAAGTTTTTCACCTGAGCGTAGCCCTTCTACCTTAGGATTTTTATTTGTACACATTTGTAGAGTTTTTAGTCTTCTTTGTTCGCCTCCACTCCCCATGCCTGATCTACCATCTGTTTTATTGATAGATGCATCCTCCATCAACCTACCACATCGGTTATGCTGACGGTGCTAGTCACTGGACACAAAATCTCGCTTCAACCACTTGGGCCCTCTATACCCCCTCACATGAACCGCTCCACTCCAGCGACATATGTTTGGGCTCAACCGTAAAAAAACAAGAAGAATACGTCATCGTCATTGGTCTCCTCGCTGAGGCCAGTCATTGCCACATTCGTCACCTTACCATTTTATTAGATTCACAACTTGTCATCCTCTAGCTCAACAATGTATATCATGTATGCGATCCTTGCCTCTTTTGCAAATACCTGCAAGTTAGACTCTTATCTTGAAACTTTGATTCAATTACATTTACACACATTCCATGATAATTTAATCAAGTAGCTGATAACATGGGTAACCTAGTATTATATTGGCATCTATCTCATCAAGACATCATCAGATATACATTAGCATCATACATCGGTCATAGCATATAGATTAGACATCATTAAACCATAAAATACATAAACACATGTAGACATAACAAAGAGCCACAATATATGTATATATATATATCCTCCAAAGTGTCATAAATGTTTACAAAATACAAAATATACATCGCTTGTAGGCCACTGAGTCCCCTCAACCCTATAGGTACAAAATCGGTACCCCCTACCCTATACAAAATGGGTATCAACTACCCTGTACAAAATAGGCTCTCAAGCCTATACATATACAAAAAATGGCACTCATGGTGCCCCTAGAGCTCCCCCCTAGGTCCTCTATCAGCTGGAGGCGCCCCACCAACTGGGTGTCCTCTAGGTCCAGGGGGTAGTCGAACAGTCATCGTTGCCCCCACTACAGCTGCTTGGTGGATCAAGATCCACCACTCTGTCGGTACACCCACACACTACTCGAGGACCCTCCTAATTCTCTTGTCAAGTCACTATAGCGACGGGTACAAATGAGGTGGCATTGTGGGCCCACCAACCATATATAGTCCCTTTTTCCAAACTTCCACACTCAGTTACAGAAGCCCATAGCCTCTATTTCCCGATCCATCTTCAACCATGAGATCATGGTCCCTCCATATGCACAGTCACATTCCATGGGTCACCATCTGAACTTGGCCTCAAGGGAGCATTTTTTCAGGTCACGTCCATGAATGCATGCTCATGTTCAAAATTATCAAATAACTTCTATATGTTCTTTATCATCAGATATTGTTCACTTCAGGTATTCGGTTATTAATGTGTGCAACTACTTGGTCATCACAAGAAGCATATCCCCTTCAGGTATATGTTCGACACTGGCATGTAATCATCTCCTCTGAATATCAATTGCATCTCCCAGTCACACCCTCCGACGTTCACCTTTAGGGTCCCTACATCTAGTTTTGCAGTACCATCACCACTGTTGCATTTTGGTACTATCACGTGGTAGCACTCTCCCCCACATGAGTTGTCCCATTCATAGTTCCCCTGCGTACTTTGACACTCATGTTGCTTTCACCCCCTAAGGATGGGAGTCATGACAGTCTTATGCACTCCCAAGAATAATCCACATACTTCTTCTTATCATGTTTCTAGCTTTCCCAATGGACTCCAAAACTATCTTCTCTCAGTTCTATTTGACTGCACCTCTGCAGTATCATTAACCCTCCATTTCACCCACCATTAGTTTTCCTAGCTGCAGATTTCCCTCCATTCATTTACCTCATACATAAAGCCACCCATGCTCCCCCCAACCTCCACTAGTTCTCTTCACAACTTGTGCCCTCATAGGCCAAGCCATCTCGCACTGGGGCACCCATTTCCGTATTTGTACACTCATCCCAAATTATTCTTTATTTATTTGGTAATTGTAAAAAGCCTTTGATTCCATCATTTACTTAGATTTTTGTCATCACCCTTGATGACCTTCTTTTCCCGGCAATGCAACCCATGTAGCCCTTAGTTGGGGCATCCACTCTGCTTTTTCATTCCAACATCGTTCACAAAACCTGAGTATCCCAAAAACCATGAACCCCTAATCTCTGAGTTTTTCCACTTTGTCAAGCCTCTGAAACAATTTAACCCCATATCTAGTCGCCCCCCTAACACTCGATATAGTTTTACGGTTGTTTCCAATCATCCTTCAAAAATACCCCAACCAAAGGAAGTCTTGAGTCTCACCGCATCTTGACTTCATTCATGTTCCCTATCAATTCCTGATCTTATTTATGTGGATTTCACGAAGCCCTTTGCTTCTTGGAGTCACTTCTACCTTTCTGTCGACATCAACACAGTTTCCACAAGGGTGAAAATATATTGACTCTCATTACCCTTACAATGATGAGTCGTAGATGACACAGAGAGAATCATCATTGCTCTCTCATTCTGCTGACCCCCATGACATTCGACTTCAACAAAATCTCATATTACAGTGGGTCTTACTATGCGACTATTGCAATTGTTTTGTACCAGTCGAAGACCTCTAAATTTGTTAGGCCATCAATGCCTATGAGTCATCGACACTTCTTACATGAGTCATTGCCTCTTTTCAGAGTATCACCATCCAGAATTGTCATCTGTCATTATCAAACTTCCCCGAAGGGCGCTGCAGTTATCTACATCAGCATACAATTTCCATTAATGTCTTACATTTTGAGTTACTTGACATGAGCATGAGGCATGCTTGCGTCGTTTGTATAAAAAATTTATTTTTTCTCCCTAGAGAAAGGTTTGGGTCCCACAATTTCCCCTCTCTCTCTGATGGATCGCTCTTGCTTTTCATCTCAACACTCTTCATTACAATGGCAGTCTCAGTAAAAGAAACATTGATGTATTTCATCTATACGTATGCTCCTAAACTCACACATTAGGGGGCATCTGTTATCACTGGAATTTCGTTCGTAACATTGCAAAACAATGGTTACATAAATATAGAAATGCCAAAAAACATTAGTTCATCTGCAACACCAAGATGCATTTCAAAAGGAAAATACTATACAATTGGGAAAACATTGACATACACAAACTCACGAAAGGAAGCGTGCACATAGTGCATGGGCCAACAAAGCCTGTAGAGCACACAATGTGCAACTCTGTATGAGAAACATTGTACACTCCTATGAACAACACATTTATGGTTCTTGTCACCCCCCCCAACCACTTATGGACCAACTCCCAACTTGATTTGACCTTCAGATTTGAGAAAAATCTGAATGGGGGGCTGGTCAAGGACCAAAGGGTGCCCTAAAGGATCCCTTGTTCACACTAAGAACCAGTTGAATTTTTCCTTGAAGAAATGCTATAAATGGAGGCCATCCGTTCAATAAGAAACCAAGATCTTCATAGTATTGTTATGCTATCTCAATTCTCCCTTGAGAATCATTTTTTCTCCTAGGATTATTCAAGCATCATTGCAATAGGCCATTCCACTCACCTCTTGAGGAAAAGGGCATTGATTTTCTTCCTCATTTTCTATTTTTCTTCCATTGTAAGAAGAGCTCTCCATTAGGGAACTCAAGATCCCTCCAAAACAGGAAGAGGGGACTCATAAGTCCTCATTTTTCTCTACGGTGTTTTTCCAACTAATATAGTTATCCAATGGTGGCATAATCTTGTTCATTGGTTGATTGTTTATGGTTCTAATTTTCTTATGCATTCTAGTTTTTATTTCCTTAGTTGTTTTAGTTTGTTTACTTGTTTATTTCATGTGTTTGGCTTGTTTAATCCACTCACTAATTTATGTCTTGTCTAGCAATCCCAACTAGGCATACAAGTTCCATTGTTTTTCTCACCCAAGTGACGAAACATGCACAACAATTATTTTTACCTATCCCAGATTTTTATCCATTTAGTATTTTCTTTTTCCCTTCTCTTCCTTTTAGTCTTCATAGCAAATAAATAAACTTACCTTGACTCTCAAAACTTAAAAACATATTTTCAAAACAAGATTAGGTGGAAATATTTATGTTCCTTTGATTTTAATTGAAAAAGTATGTCTAGGCTAATCCTGCTAATTTTAGCTCTCCTATTAGACTTTAAACTGACTAATTCGCTCAAGGTTGACCCCTGAAAAAATTAGAATTCCCAAAAAAATTCTCCTATAGGTGAAGGTGTATTGAAAATTGGAAGAAAGTTAGTTTTCGAGTATTCTTAAAATTGTCGACAGACCTTCTTTTCAGTCTAAAGATTTTAAACAGATATCATCCCTTGTATGTTACATACAAATTGATTCCCCTCACTTCAAAATATTAAAATATCAAACATATGGTGAAAGTAAATTCATAATTTGATTTCCCCCATCTTGTCCAAAAGATATGATGAAAGGAAATTCATATATTGATTTCCCTCATCTCAGCGAAAAGGAATTTCGTTAATTGAAGTGGTGGAATAAAATTCAATGGGAGAAGTAGATAAATTTACTGGGGTGCTGAACAGGCTCACTGATAGTGAATCAATATCTATGATATCTGTAAGTGATGCAGGAGCATCCACACCTCATCAAGCGAGCCCGCACGAGGAGAAGGAAAGAACAGCTGGGCAACACTAGCACCAATTTTGAAACACCTTGATATGGTGCACCAAACATTAATGCATTGATGTGATGAAGCGCACTTGTATATTGTAATGGACCTTGAGCAGATAAGCTATTGTCCTTAGGTAGCTGAGGCATTTATTAGATTTAATGCAGGTAGATAAATTAATTAAGTCTAGATTAGACAGTTTTTCTTTCGAGAGGGAAAACGGAATATAGGCACCCTCCTTTGTATTATTGTATTCATTGAGAACTAGCAGCATTGGCATCCGGAAGCTTTGAGAGTAAGAAGAACAGAACAAAGAGCTGGTGAAGAATCCCCATGTACAAAAATTGAATTAATAGGAAAACTTTGATTCAATTCCATGGCTGTGATTATTCTCTGTGTATTGTTGATATTATGCTGTTGCTTACTTGCATCTGTTTATGCCTTCATTGTATATGCTGCTTATGTAATTTCGTGGCAGATTAGAAATTTGGGAGAGAGGAGGGAATGAGTTCCAATTGTTTCTCTGTCTGAGCCAGGAGATTCCTGCATAGAGTGCAGTGGAATTCCTCCGCATAGAGTGCGTTGAGGAGGCTGGACAGATAAACTCTCATTCTCGTTTTCCCAGAAGTTGTGTTGGGTTATTCGAACCGTGCAGGTGAAGTGCAGGTTTGATTGTAGTCTCAGAGGCGAGCCTGAGAAAAGGGAGACGAGGAATTCTGTTGCAGGTGAGTGCACAGAGTCCAGACAAACTCAACACTTCAAGAGTTGTTGAAGTTCGAGTGTGAGTAGCTTACGCAGAAAGTCTCTGAAGAAGCTCAGAAGAGCAGTGGAAGCTCAGGAAAGATAGGTCTTCGAAGTAGTCGAAGAGAAGTGGCGAGAATATCCATGAAACAGGTCGCAAGGAGAAGCGAGTAGGTTGGCAGACGGGTCTCGGGAAGAGACACTTCTTATTCGGGATTTGCGTAAGGAGGAAAAGTGAACGTGAAGTCTACATTGTAGACGGAAGAAAGTTCGAAGCTCAGATTGGACAAGAGCCATCGATCAAAACCACAAGGAGCGTGACTCAATTCGCGGAACGGATGCATCGAGATTTTGTGAGGTGATCTCAGGACATCGGGTCTCAGGAGTTGAAGGGTCAAGAGATTGGTCTCGCGAGTGGCGAGGAAGCGAGAAGACGAGATAGTGAGTTTGTCGGCATCTCGGTGTTTCGGATCTCGGGAGTTGGGACCCCTAAAGTATAGTGACACGAGTCGCGATAGCGCGAGGTTCCGATACTACGAAGGAAGGTCAACGTTGACTAGAGACATCGGGTCTCGGGGATTCGGGGGTCAAGTATTCAGTTGTTGAATTTGCGAAGTCGCGAAAGCCGATCCTCCGATAACCAAGGAAGGGAGGATCACGCGAGTGGAGAGTCACTGTGGGTACGAAAGATTCCCGCGAGGGGATCTGAAGAACCTTTGAGTTCTTCGGGCCGAGGAGGAAGAAGGTCCTGGTGAGAACGGGTTGGCTAGTGAGGGGCAGCTTGCGTCAGAGTGGTATCAGAGTGGGAGAATATTTTCTCTTTGTTCAGGTAGCAGGGAGAAACATATTTCACCATGCCGCCCAGAAGGGAGAGGCAGTCACCTGATCATGAGGACAGGGACGCCTGAAGAAGGGGAAGGCTGGCAGGGAATCCAGAGATGGAGCGCCAAATGAGGGATCTCCGAGCAAGGCTCGAGGAGATGGAAAATGCGCAGAGGCGTGGAGCTGGCGTAGGGAAGTTCAACGATTCTGAGGTGGAAGAGGAAGCTGGACACGAGGTAGAAGAGGTCTCAGCAGAAGACGCATCAACAGAGAGGTTGATCAGAGCTATCGCCAGGATGAGCTCGAAGAAAAACATGGATATTCCCGTCTATGAGGGAATTCTAAATGCTGAGGAGTTGCTGGATTGGATCCGAGCACTCGACACCTACTTCGATTACGAAGATATCGAAGAGGACAAGAAGATAAGACATGCTGTCACAAAGTTGAAGGGGCATGCAGCCTTATGGTGGGACGAGCTGCAAGCAGACAGACGTTCCAAAGGCAAACAAAAGATCAAGAGCTGGGATAGGATGATCGCCAAGATGAAGGCGAAGTTCATTCCGAGAGATCACCAGATCACACTGTTCAGGCGAATGCAGAACCTGAGACAGAAGTTGATGATGGTGAAAGAGTACACCGAGGAATTCTACAGGCTCAACATTTGAGCTGGTCATCGAGAGAGCGATGATGAAAAGGTGGCAAGATACCTGAATGGGTTGAGATATGAAATTCAGGATGAATTGAGCATGCTGACCATCCGAACAGTTGAGGATGCGTACCAGATGGCTATGAAAGCCGAAGAGAAGCTGAGCCGTAAGCAAGGTCAGCGAGGGCGAGGTAGAAGCTATCCCTGAGGCAAGACGGTTTCCCAAGAGAGAACTCAGAAGCCTCAGGGTAGAGTTGAGAGAGGTGGTACCTCACAGTAGAGGCAGCCACAAATTGAACAAAGGTAGCAATATGCTGAGCTGAGGAGGCAGCATACAGAGCAGGGTGGCAGTTATGCTGATGCCAACGAAATTCCTCGTACCCTAGGTAGAGGAAGAGGCCGTGGAGGAGTTGTCACATGTTTTACATGTGGAAAGGACGGACACAAAGCCGTTGACTGTCCAGATAGGAAGTCGGACAGAGGAAAAGCCCACATCACTGAGGTGCAGAGGCGTGATGATGAGGATGAAGACACTGGAAGTGGAAAGTCACTGACAGTGCACAAAGTTCTCCTGAAACTGGAGAAAGAGGTGGAGGACACAACGCAAAGATGCAGACTGTTCAGGACCACGTGCAAGACCAAGGGCTGGAAGTGCAAGGTCATAGTGGACAGTGGCAGTACTGACAATCTCGTTTCAACCGAGATGGTGGAAAAGTTGGAGCTGCCAACCACTAAGCACCTGAGCCCATATAAGGTCTCGTGGCTACAGAAAGGACACCGGGTAAGTGTCACGAAACAATTCTTAGTTGAATTTAAAATGGCTGAATATAGGGATAAAATTCTGTGTGATGTTATACCCATGGATGTCTGTCATGTATTACTAGGAAGACCATGGCAGTTTGACAGAAATGTTGTTCATGATGGGAGAATGAACACCTACACCTTGGAGAAGGATGGGAGGTCACATACATTGCTCCCCATAAAAGATAAGGTGGTTAAGCCGGAAGTGAGCAGCACGATACTTCTCATGAGTGGAAAAGAACTTCTCACAGAGCTGGAGAAGGATGAAGATCCACAATTCTTTGTTGTCAGGAAGCCGAGAATTGTCCTGACAAACACAAGAGTGGACGACTTGCCAGAGGAGATTCAGGAACTGCTGGGAGAGTTCGCTGATATCATCGTGGACGAACTACCTCGTTCGTTGCCACCGATACAGAGTGTGAGTCATCACATTGACCTCATACCCGGAGCAAGTTTGCCGAATAAGGCCGTGTACAGATTGACACCTCAAGAGAACGAGGAAGTCAAAAGGCAGGTACAAGATCTACAGGAAAAAGGACTGGTGAGAGAAAGTCTAAGTCCATGTGCTGTTCCGACAGTACTGAGTCCGAAGAAGGATGGAGTCTGGAGGATGTGTACAGACTCCAGGGCGATTAATAAAATCACCATCAGGTACAAATTTCCACTGCCGAGAAAGGATGACTTGATGGATTGCCTGAGCGGGGCAAATTATTTTTCGAAGATTGATTTGAAGAGCGGATATCATCAGATCCGGATGAGAGAGGGAGATGAATGGAAGACAACATTCAAGATAAACGAGGGTTTGTACGAATGGCTGGTCATGCCGTTTGGGTTGACAAACGCGCCGAGCACTTTTATGAGGCTGATGAATGAAGTCCTGCGGGAATTCATTGGCAAATTTGTGGTCATGTATCTGGACGACATATTGATTTTCAGAAAGACCAAGGCTAAACACTTGAGACATTTAGCCATTGTGATGAGAAGGCTGCAGCAGGAGAAGCTGCTGATCAATTTGAAGAAATGCTCGTTCATGCAGACATAACTCATTTATTTGGGTTTTGTAATCTCGGCGAATGAATTGAAGATGGATCCTGAGAAGGTAGAAGTAATCAGGAAATGGCCATCCCCGAGGAATGTTTTTGAGGTAAGGAGCTTTCACGGACTGGCTAGTTTCTACCGAAAGTTCATTCGAAATTTCAGTGGAATTAGCGCCGTGATGATGGACACAGTGAAGAAGAGGCATAAAGTTTTCCATTGGACAGCCGAGGCTGAGAAGAGCTTCAATCTGTTGAAGTGAAAGATAACAGAGCAACTGATTTTGGTGTTTCCTGACTTTCAGAAGACCTTTCAGGTGAAATGTGATGCCAGTGGGTATGCTGTTGGAGGGGTCCTGAGTCAGGATGACAGGCCTGTAGCATATTACAGTGAGAAGCTGGATGATGCAAAGCTGAAGTACTCCACGTACGACAAAGAGTTCTATGCCATCATACATGCATTGAAAAAGTGGAGGCATTACTTGATACCCAAAGAATTCGTTTTGTACAACGATAATCACGCATTGCAGTTCGTGAGTCAACAGGAGAAGTTGAACCAGAAGCATGCGAAATGGGTAGAGTACATGCAAAATTTCACGTTTGTGATTAAGCATATTTCAGGAACTGCGAACAAGGTAGCTGATGCCTTGAGCAGAAAATGTTTGATGCTGCAGGAGTTCAGAGTCAAGACGCTGGGTTTTGAGGATCTGAAAGATATGTATGCAGGTGATGCAGATTTTGCAGAGGCATACGAGGCAGCTGAGAATCCAGTTCTCAGGGATCGGAGCCCATGGATTGATTTCATGATTCAGGATGGATTGTTGTTCAAAGGCAATCAATTGTACATTCCGAATTTCTCCATGAGGGAGAATTTGGTGAAGGAAAAGCACAGCGGTGGTTTAGCAGGTCATTTTGGACATGACAAAACATTTGCCAAGCTAAGCGAATCATATTATTGGTCGGGGATGCGCACCAATGTCAAACAGTTTGTTGATAGATGCAGGATATGTCAACATGCGAAGGGCCGAAAACAGAACACCGGGTTATATCAGCCATTGCCCATACCTGAGAGGTCGTGGGAGGCGATCAGTATGGATTTTGTTTTGGGACTGCCGAGAACACAACGAGGAGTTGATTCCATCTTTGTGGTGGTGGATAGGTTTTCGAAAATGGCACATTTTATTCCGTGCCATAAGACCAGCGATGCAACCCACATCGCGAATTTATTTTTCAAAGAGATTGTGCGATTGCATGGATTGCCGAGAAGCATAGTCTCGGATCGGGATACAAAATTCATAGGTCATTTTTGGAGGACGCTATGGAAGAAGCTAGGGACTGACTTGGCATTCAGTTCTGCATACCATCCGTAGACAGATGGACAAACGGAAGTGGTCAACAGGAGCTTAGGGGATCTATTGAGAATTCTGGTGACGGAGCATCACAGCAGTTGGGATCAGATCCTACCGCATGCAGAATTCGCGTACAACGATTCGGTGAATCGGAGTACAGGCAGAAGCCCGTTTCAAATTTTGTATGGAACATAGCCGAGGGGAGTGTCTGAGCTCAGGGAGTCAGAACAGGTTGAAACTAGCAGCGCGAGTGCGGAAAGATTCGCTGAGGAGATGCAGGAACTTCACGTGCAGGTGAAGCAACGACTGCAGAAATCCAATCAAGAGTATAAGCGCAGAGCCGATCAGCGAAAGAGACAACTTCAGTTCGAAGTTGGAGACATGGTTTTGGCGCACCTGAGGAAAGAAAGGTTCCCAAGGGGAACATATAACAAGCTCAAAATGAAGAAAATCAGGCCATGCAGAGTCCTGAAGAAATTCGGGGAAAATGCATATGAGCTTGAGTTGCCAGAGGGCATCGGGATATCTCCGATATTCAATATTTCGGATTTATACCCATACAGGGCTACAGGAACATGAGCTATAACTGAAGAACCAGTGATCCAATGGCAGAAACAATTACCAGTTGCACAGAAACCGCAGATGGAGTGCATACTGGATAAAAGAGCAGGCAGGAAGACTAGGAGAAAGTAGTATTTTGAATACCTGGTGAAGTGGAAGAATCACCCAGTGGAGGATGCCAGCTGGGAGACAGAAGCAGTGATACAAAGGCATAGTCACACTGTGCAGGAGCTCATGGACAGGAGCCCATGAAAATGTTTGAGCCGAGGAGTATGATGCAGGAGCATCCACACCTCATCAAGCAAGCCCGCGCGAGGAGAGGAAAGAACAGTTGGGCAACACTAGCACCAATTTTGAAACACCTTGATATGGTGCGCCAAACATTAATGCATTGATGTGATGAAGCACACTTGTATATTGTAACGGACCTTGAGCATATAAGCTCTCGTCCTTAGGTAGCTGAGGCATTTATTAGATTTAATGCAGGTAGATAAATTAATTAAGTCTAGATTAGACAGTTTTTCTTTCGAGAGGGAATAAAAAATATAGGCACCCTCCTTTGTATTATTGTATTCATTGAGAACGAGCAACATTAGCATCTGGAAGCTTTGAGAGCAAGAATAACAAAACAGAGAGTTGGTGAAGAATCCCCATGTACAGAAATTGAATTAATAGGAAAACTTTGATTCAATTCCATGGCTGTGATTATTCTCTGTGTATTGTTGATATTATGTTGTTGCTTACTTGCATCTGTTTATGCCTTCATTGTATATGCTGCATATGTAATTTCATGGCATATTAGAAATCTAGGAGAGAGGAGGGAATGAGTTCCAATTGTTTCTTTGTCTGAGCCAGGAGATTCCTGCATAGAGTGCAGTGGAATTCCTCCGCATAGAGTGCGTTGAGGAGGCTGGACAGATAAACTCTCATTCTCGTTTGCCCAGAAGTTGTGTTGGGTTATTCGAACCGTGTAGGTGAAGTGCAGGTTTGATTGTAGTCTCAGAGGCGAGCCTAAGAAAAGGGAGACGAGGACTTCTGTTGCAGGTGAGTGCACAGAGTCCAGACGAACTCAACACTTCAAGAGTTGTTGAAGTTTGAGTGTGAGTAGCTTATGCAGAAAGTATCTGAAGAAGCTCAGAAGAGCAGTGGAAGCTCAAGAAAGATAGGCCTTCGAAGTAGTCGAAGAGCAGTGGCGAGAATATCCGTGAAACAGGTCGCAAGGAGAAGCGAGCAGGTTGGCGGATGGGTCTCGGGAAGAGACACTTCTTATTCGGGATTTGCGTAAGGAGGAAAAGTGAACGTGAAGTCTACAGTGTAGATGGAAGAAAGTTCGAAGCTCAGATTGGACATGAGCCGTCGATCAAAACCACAAGGAGCGTGACTCAATTCGCGGACCAGATGCATCGGGATTTCGTGAGGTGATCTCGGGACATCGGGTCTCGGGAGTTGAAGGGTCAAGAGATTGGTCTCGCGAGTGGCGAGGAAGCGATAAGACGAGATAGTGAGTTTGTCAGCATCTCGGTGTTTCGGATCTCAGGAGTTGAGACCCCGAAAGTATAGTGACGCGAGTCGCGATAGCGCGAGGTTCCGATACGCCAAAGGAAGGTCAACGTTGACCAGAGACATCAGGTCTCGAGGATCCGGGGGTCAAGTATTCAGTTGTTGAATTCGTGAAGTCGCGAAAGCCGATCCTCCAATAACTAAGGAAGGGAGGATCGCACGAGTGGAGAGTCACTGTGGGTACGAAAGATTCCCGCGAGGGGATCTGAAGAACCTTTGAGTTCTTCGGGCCGAGGAGGAAGAAGGTCCTGGTGAGCGCGGGTTGGCCAGCGAGGGGCAGCTTGCGTCAGTAAGGCATACATACATACATACATACATACATAAATACATACATACATACATACACATACACACACACACACACACACACACACACACACACACACACACACACACACACACACACACACACACACACACACACACATATATATATATATATATCATACTATGCCATCTAGTTCTCTTTCCGATGATTTGTTACATACTAAACCAACTAAGGGTTCCCTAAATAAATATGTTACATTTGCTTAACCTTGAAGCGAACAAAGTCGGTCGAAGCTTGATATTTTAGTTAAAATGATTTTGATTATTTTAAACAATTCAAAAATTAATTTTAGGAAAAGGAAATTTTAAATAGCCTAACTTGAGATCAATCATTAAGTATGTTTTGAAGATTTTTGGACTTGGATAATTTCATTTTTCTATGTATGATTAATTCTTAATTAAAACTGGAAAATATTTTTCAAAAAGCAATAATGACTCCATTTACCTGATAAAGGCACTTGGTATACTGTTTTTTCTCGCGTCATAGGGATCCATAATCCCATATGGAGCCTATGTTAGAATACACATAATTTTGAGCTTTTGAACTTTAGATTTTGCCTCTTAGAAATAAAATTTTCACCCAAAAAGAAAAAAACTTAGAGAATTGCATTTTAATTTTAAAATAAATCGAATGGTTGTTATTTATCAATAATGCGCTTACAATATCTGTTGTCGATGGGTTACTTTAATTTGATCGAATGTTCCTAATGATATCTAAAGATTAGAAGTTGCCTAACTTTTAGAAGAAAATCTTTAACGGTCACTTCGGAGCTTCGCGCTTCAGGTATTCCAACAAATCTAACAAACAAAAACCCTGAAACTCTGAAGTCCTGAAGATAGTCACTCGTGATAATTCCTAAAGGAATTATAGATGCATCATGGGAGACATGTCTTTTGAATATTTTCTCGAGTTGACATGTGGAACTTATTTCTGACATTTACGTCGGATGTTTCACATGTTTTCAAGTGACACACAACACCTCTCTTTTCTTAACACGTCATCAAGAATGACGTCATCTCCATCACATCACTCCGGTGGATTTTCCTTCGGGATTTTTAACGAAGGTCAAGTTCACAAACCACCGAAGTATCAAAGCGCCAAAGTAATTACAAAAAGTAAAAAGTGTTTTAAAGGGTTAATAAAACATTTAATAACTTAGGTTAATCACTATTAAGTATTAATTAATCACTCCACAGTTTTGGACTTCGAGATATTTCCATCTCGTCACATCCAAAACTTCCAAATGTCGAACCGTCAAAGTATTAATGGAATTTATGATTGATTAAGGTTAATGATTTCAATAAAGATTGCGAATCACCAGGTAATAAATTCCATTAAGTTTTTAATAAATTATTCATCAGTAGATCTATACGAAGATCGATAGACTTTATGAATAAAGAACTTTGAATTTCAAAATCATTTTTCCATTTGCAATTAGCATTTTTTTATTCAATGTAGAGCTTACAGACTCCTCTTGTTACAGGTAGGCTAATTCTATTTCCTTGAGGATTATGGCACCACAAAAAGATGCAAATAATATTGATGCATCAGGTGATGATTCCAATCAAAATGCATATGTTCTATCAGACACAACTCTGTGAGTTACAGATGCCATTAAGGCTTGGAAGTTGGTTTTTTATATCTTAGAGCATGAGATTATTAACTGTCCAGACAACTCTGTTGAGGAAGACGATGAGTCCTTCTCATCCAAGCTTAAACTTTTAGCATAGTTAGAACTTCATAAGATTGTTGCACGACCCATAATTATACCGTACAATGGTATGATATATTGGGATTTGGAACATGTCGACATCCAAACCAGAAGCGTCATCAACCACCAGTAAAATTCCATCGGCTCTTTCTGACCAGAGAATCTACAAGTAATGTATAAGATTTCCTCTACACCTAAATATACTTACAATGCAACATTTCTTCTAGATTTTGAGAGAAGATAATGCACTCAATACGATATAAATGGTCATGATATAATCAATACCTGGTGGGGACATCTGGAAAAATTCAGAGCCAACGTTCATGGTATGTATTCCACGTTTTCCTTAGATGAAAATATGTTATATATAGCCACGATGCTCTGTTGTCTATTTGGTAAGAATAAACCTACAAAATTTTCAATTGAGTGAGTAGCCATAATGAATGAAGTAGCTGAGGGTTATACCTTCAATTGGGCTAAAATGATATCTGATAATCTGGCCAAGGAAATTTTTGAGTATCAATAATCAAAATCAAAAGGGAAACCTGCTCCTTTTTACATGTCAACATATATTATGGATGCCATTTGTTTCATGAACGCATTCCCGGTGATGAACTGGAGTTGGACCCCAGCCAATTCTGAGCCAATACATTTCTACCACTCCAAATTATGGGAGGAAAATGCCAAAGATTTCTTTTACAAAATCTATCACTTCATAGTGGTACCTATTCACAGAGCTATCTATGGCCACCCGCTGCCCATAATTTCAGAAAATATTATGGGGAACTTAGGCAAACTTGTAGACTGGTTCATTGAGGAGAATTTCTCCTACATTAGAGTATTTGGTTGTTTTGTTCCTCCTCATTCCCTTCCATAGTTTTTACATGACAGGATGGTATGCAGAGAAGTGGCACACCAAACAATAGCAGGGGGTATCAACGAGGAATTGAAAGCATCTCAGAAAAAGGTTTGGCCAACTTTTCCCATTCAAGTTGGTATGTTCACATTATTATATTTTGGTCATTCTAAAGTTGAGGCTCCAGCCTTGGAAGATGTCAAATTAGTTGACATCAAATTCAAGAAACATGATCCACATAAGATAGTGGAAAATAATTTGGCTCAACTTAACATGAATCCATACATCCATGAGGATTCTCCTTATGAAGAGATGTTCAGGAGAATTAGATCTTATGGAGATGTTCAAAGGAGATTCCAGACTCTACCTTCTGACCAACAAGTTGGTTTCCTCATCTTTCAAAAGAATAAATGAAATAGTTTACCGAATATATTGCAAGGAGAATTAAAACCCATGCCTTCTTCATAGGAAGCTAAACCCACAACATCTGAGCCAAGTTGCTCCACTAAGCACAAAGTTTAAGAAGTCCCAAAAAGTCCATAAAAGTTATTTCAAGAAATAAAAACATCACCGTGGGGACTGAATGATCCACAAGTTTTATCTCGGTTTGAAGCTTTCATGAATCGGGGACAAGTTGTTCCTCATTCAATGCCAACTATTCCTGCTGGCAACCCAAATACAACAGGTCAAGAACATTCCACAACAATCATGTCTCCTATCACATCATTAACCCGTTTACAGACCAGTTTTGGAAATCCTAATTCAGAACTCATTCATGTTGGTGACCTTACTCCTATCTTACCTAAAGAGATGCCTCCCTCAAGTTTCCTTTTTAGCAAGAAACAAAAGGCTATTGTAAAAATAAAATCTCACCAAAAGGATGGTGTAGTCACCAAAAGGAAAATATTGGTGTATGATGGGAAAGACCAAGAAGATCCTAAGTTTGCAAGGGAAGTTGCAGATTCACAAGGGGATTTTTCCACTTCCAATCAATGGTCAATGGACAATCTAAGAAAACAACTGCAACATAAATGACTCTTGGTAGAGAAATTGAAGAATGGGATACATAGTATAGAATAGACTCTTAGAAGCAGGATGAATCAAGACATTGAACAAATGAGGTCTAGTTATTAACATCAAATGAAGTAGTTACAGGATAACCTTGAGTTGCTCTACCAGAATTCACAGAACAACAAATTTTTGATCACTCAGAGGGACAATTTTATTGAACATCTGCAGGCCAAATTGGACCTAATAGAGAACAAAACAATAGATATTATTTCCTCAAAAACACAAGCATTATAAATCAATGAGAAGTTGGAAGTTTCCTAGCAGGATCTCTATAAAAAAGTAGATGTTATTCATACATTATATTAGGCAATAAAACTTTCTCTGAAAAGTATTTATTTTAAGGGAAAAGAGGCCTGTGCATCCAGGTCTAAGTATCAAGAAGTTATCATATGGAAGCAGAAGGCTAATGTCTCTGGTCTTATCCCTTTCTCACATTCTGAACAAGTAAAAGGAGAAATGGCCCTGAAATCCTGGGAAACAAATCTGGAAGAAGGAAAGAAACTTGCTAGAGATGCAAAAGAGGCTTGTCTTGAGGCATTGTCTTTCATAAATAAAAAACTGATTGAATTTGAAGGAAATAATATCTCTGAGTCATTGGGACAGATTGAAATATAAATGAACCAACAAATCTCTAGAAAGAACAAGGAAAATATTCAGTCTGCCATCCAACAAATGAACCAGATCGATTTACTTAAAATCAATGAGTTCTTGGTGAATCCAAGTTTACAGTATCAGATCACAGTCCAAGAAGTAAACAAGATCTAGGAAAATATCCCACTAGTACAGAAGAATATGTTCACCTTTGAATTGAATGAGAGGATTGAGCCTTCAATATTTGTGGTAGCATTGATGGACATGTGTACCCAATTTAGTGAAAAAAGAAAAATGAGTGTAGCTGGGAGAAAATGAAAGAATATACACAACATCCACTTTCTCCATCGGTACTCTCCCTCTCTTGCCTCAACACCTCCACTTCCCCTCTCTCTACATGTTACTTACCTCATCTATCCCTACCACCTACATTCTCGCATCCACTCATCCCACCTCCTTATTGGACACTTGTCCCCATGTCATCATATTCATGAACAATTACTCTTCCCCGTGACTGTTAGACATCCCATAATGAGCTAGCACTGAGCTACCTGTCCAATTACCACCCCCATATCTTCAACTGCAATTATTTATCCCATTAAATGCATTCGAAGGGACATATGGCAACAAAATCAGATGGCAAAGAAAGTAAGCCAATGATTGTGGTGGCCTTAATGGACATGTGTACCTAGTTCAAAGAACAAAGGAAAATGAGTGCATCTACGAGAAAATGAGGGGATAGATGAAGCGCCAACACATCAAATCAAAACTCAACAATATTTTCATGTTGTTATTTCATTCGGATTGTATTCTATTTTTAGTAATATATTGTGGGAAGTCCAACGGTTTTTAGTTGTGACAATTTTTGTATAAATAGAGAGATTTTAGATCTATTTGGGGCTACTTCTTGCCGAATGTAAAAGAGAAAACTTTTTTGAATATCAATACAAGTGCATACAAAGATTCTAAGTTTCATTCAATTTGAGTTATTCCTTTCCTCCGTGTCTCCATCTCTCTGAATTTCTTTCTATAGTTCTTGAAGAGTGAATGATTACAATTTAGTACTATATATATTGTGATCATAATATATTAGAAGTTCATTCAGTAACATCTTTTCCTTTTTTATTACTATGAGTAAAACAAGACCTGTGACATTTGTAAATTACTGCATTTTTATCTCCCTTTAAGGGTGCATCTTCTACTTTTATTCTACTACAAACAAGGTGATACTTATCTGTAATTGATACCTGACTTTGTTTCAACAGTTTTGTAAATCATTTCTACATCATTTGATATTATAATTGTGAATCAGATAACAATATACAACCTATATATTGTCTTTTATTTAATTTCATTTAAAGATTATTTTTTAGAAAATCGAAGGTAGAAAAAAACACTCATAAAAACATTTCATTTAAAACCTTTGATGCTTGAAATTATTATTTGATCCTTAGAATCGATCTCAGGAACAACATGAAGATGAAGGATTTATTTTAACTCAATATTGGAAGTATGACCATGGATGAGTATGAATGGATATTTTTAGAGCTGCTGAGATATTTTTATTTCATCAAAGATGAGTAGGTTAAGATTCAAGTATTCCTGACTGGACTATCTTCATTTTTCAATGAAAAAATATAGTATGATGATCCAAAGACATTGGATGAAGAAGTAAGGAGATCCATGTGCCTCTATAATAAGCATAGAGTAAGACCAAATTTACAAAAGGTTTGGGAAGACAAGAAGAAGGGTAATATGAATCAGAGGAAGAAAGGGTTAAATCCACCATTATTCAAGAAGAATTCTTAGGGGAAGTCAACTAAAAATGAACTCGGAATGTTGGAAGCATTGGGAAAAAGTCCAAGGCAACATGCTATTAAATGTTGGTGTTGTGAGCGAGATCACATGTACATATATTTACCTCATAAAGGTGAAAGAGTGAATATTGTTCATAATGTACAACATGATGATACAGTTGAGGACATGGGAAGAATCATGCCAAGGATCTATGTAACCCTGGAAACTAAGCAAGATGAATTTCAGTCTCACATGATTGAATTTTAAGGTAAGATCAATAATCAACCTATTGTTATTTTAATTGATTTAGGATCTAGTCATAGTTATATAGATCCTAAGTTGGTGGAAATATTTCATTTGCCAAGAAGAAAACTTGGGAAATATTTTCTAGTCCAATTAGCGACAAGAGATAAAAGAAGAATCAACAAGTTGGTTAAGGAATGTCCCATTGACATGAATTTATTGAGCACAAGGGAGGATTTTAATATCATACCTTTGGGTTCAAACGATTGTGTAATTGGTATGGATTGGTTGGAGAGGCATCATGTTGTCCTAGACTATTATAACACGGAATTTACTTTCTTGGATGAAGAAGGGAACTTGAGAACAATTCAAGGTATTCCAAGGGAAATATCTATCAAAGAAATTTTTGCCTTGCAGCTAAAAAGAAGTTTTAGGAAAAGGATGCCAAATTTATGCAACTCATATGGAAGAGGCATCTAAGCATAAGATGCAAAAAATTGAAGACTGCTATCTTAAAAAAAATTGAGTATCTATTTAAATAGATATTGGGGTTTCCATCAAAGAGAGATATTGATTTCTCTATTAATTTTATTCCTAGAGTAGCCCTAGTGTCCAGGACTCCTTATAGGATGAGTACAACATAGTTCAAGGAATTGAAAATATAACTTGAAGATATATTGAAAAATGGGTATATACACCCAAGTGTGTCACCTTGGGGTTCCATAGTGTTATTTGAGAAAACGAAGGATGGAACCTTGAGGCTATGCATTAACTTTAGGTAACTGAATAAGGTGACTATGAAGAACAAGTATCCATTGCCAATAATAGATTTTATTTTTTATCAGTTGAAATATGCCAAGATATTCTTCAAGATTGACCTCAGGTTAGGCTATCATCAAGTGAGAATTAAATAAGAATATATCAACACGATGAAATTCAGAACAAGGTATGGTGATTACGACTTTACAATGGTGCCATTTGGGTTTTCAAATGCACCAGTTGTCTTCATTTGTTTGATGAATGGTATTTTCATAAATTACTTGGATACTTTTTTTATTCTCTTCCTAGATGACATACTTATCTACTCTAAGTCTGAAAAATAGCATAAACAACATTTTAGGATGGTGATACAAATGTTGAGGGAGCATCAATTGTATGCAAAGTTTAGCAAGTACTCATTTTATCAGAGGAAGATACAATATTTGGGTCATACCATTTCAGAGGAAGGGATAGATGTGAATCCTAAAAATATAAGAGCCATTATGGGATGTAAGATACCAATTAATGTCTCAGAGGTGAGATCATTCATGGGGATTGAATTTTATTATAGAATATTTAATGAAGGTTTCTCAAAGATTGCACACCTAGTCACTTCTTTATGAAAGAAGGGTGTGAAGTTCAAGTAGACTTCTGATTGTGAAAGAAGTTTTCATCAATTGAAGAACTTGTTGACAAGTTCACCAATTTTGAGGAGTGTTCATCCAAACGAGGATTTCATTGTGTGCAATGATGCATGCAAGAAAGGGATTGGGGGATTCCTTAGAAAAAATGTGCATGTGGTATGCTACGAGTCAAGCAACTTAAAAGATAATGAGAGAGATTATTCCACTCATGATTTAGAATTGGCATCCATAGTTCATGCCTTAAAGATGTGGAGGCCCTATATCATGGGAAAAATATTCGAACTGATAACATACCAAAGTGGTATGAAATATTTGTTTGGACAACCAACTTTGAATGCCAGACAAAGTAGATGGATTAGATTTCCTTAGTTAGTATGACTTTGATATAAATCATATAAAACGAAAAGAGAGCAAGGTGGTTGATGCACTAAGCAACAGAGTGAATGACATGCATGCTACAACCATTAACATTTACAAATTGGATTTGGAATACAAAATTTTGGAAACTAAAAAATAATATCAACATTATATCGAGATAGAGGAAAAATTTCAATAACGTAATTTTCAGCAAAAAAATCAAGATTTTGAGCTAAAAGAGGATGGAATCCTCATGTACAATATCATGTTTTACGTGCCTCGTTCTCATAAGTTGAAAAATATGGTGTTGAGAGAAATGAATAATGTGCATTATGACGTGCACACAGGTTACTAGAAAACAATTGTAGTTGTCAAGAGCCAATATTTTTGTCCTAGTATGAAGAAAGAGGTGGCTAAGTATATTGCTAAATGTTTCAAATGTCGGAAGGTAAAGGATGAGAATTGACATATAGTTGGTTTTCTATAGCCATTTACCATTCCAGAGTGGAAATGAGAAGTGGTAACATGTAACATCTTTAGCCACCCCTAAGCTCGGCCACGTCACTCCATAAAACCTTCTGACAAAGTTTTGATACCCTTTTGTAATGTACCCAATATCCTACTAAGTCTCATTACCACTTTACACATGCTCTAATTCAACCAAACTGTAACACTCCCAACATACCACTGGCCAATGTTACACTAGAGGTACAATGCACAAAATCTCTTTTAACAAAATCTGTGTAGTTTCACTTGAAGTAATGCGTTCAACCCAAGTTTGAGTGATGCTACATAACTTATAGCAACGAAATCAACAATTTATTTTAATACAACCTTACACAACAAAAATTAATCAAACAACTATGCACACCATCATACTGACCACACAGTACAATTGTGTGCACAACCACCTAGGCGACATGCACCACTTTTGTTGCTACTATGTGCGAGGTCTAATTCCTAAACTACAAACACATGATTTCTAGACTCTTGATACACATAGGCTACAATCATGCGCACCCGAACACTAAATCCTTTTCTTGCAATACTCACAACCAATCTTACCATATTTTCTTAGCAGGGAAGTCTATCATCCTCTGACATACTCATGCACCACTACAAACAAGATATAAGCACCATACATACAGGTGTAAGAAACATTAAACAAAATAACAACAAATACTTATATGAAACAACATACACGAATTAACCCATGTCAAACATAGAAAAATATGCACACAATAAAAAAGACAAGCACATAAAGAACACTTATCTTTTATAAAAGTCACCAACTATGACCTTGACTCAGATGTTCCTCCTACCCATAGATGTTGTTTCTCATAATATTTTAGCAAAATGTCACCACTGAGTTGGGGCTCAACTTCACCAAGGAAAAGGGGTCCTAGCAACCAACTATGGTCTTAAACGCAACAAAATTGCTTAGTCCAAAGTTCCCGTTGTTGCAACTAGCCCATAGTCTCTCATTCCCCATGCACCTATCACACCCAATGTAGTGTTCCCTTTCCATTCTTTCCAGTCCCTTGGCTTCCCCACTTCCCTTTCCACGGTTACTAGCAATAGTCCAGACATGAAGTCTTCGAGCTTCGCAACTAATTCCCAGTGCAACAAGGAACAATTCTCAACAAAATTCTCACCTTGAGAGTATTCCCATGGGTCTGAAAAACAATCCATAACAACTAGTCTCTTACCCAAAGAGACTACTCATGGTCTGTCAACCTGCCATTTCGACAATATCTCTAAATACAACCCCCCCAAAACTCCCTACAAGCTTCCCTGCGGATATAAGGTAATAATCATATTTTCCATACATTCTGACCCCCTTCTATTCATAAGAGACTATTACATGAATAATAATCATCCTCCCCCAAAAATAAACTAAGGAAAACAATATATATTGCATGCCTTCCACTTGACACTTGTCACCTCCAAAAACAACTTTAAGCCACTTGGTGACACGTTCCCTATCCTTGGGAGCTTGGGATAAAATAATAATATATATGACATTAAAATTTTCCCCAAATTATTATAAAATATTCCCTAATACTTACGTCTCACCCCCTTTTCCTTTTTTCGGTGGAGTAGGCCCCCCATCTCTTTTTCATCTGAGTCAGTAAACACACAATGATGCAATATTATATTAATAAACATGATTATATTTACATGGATAGGCACACTTGCATATCTTCATCCAGACGCACCAACTTCATAATCATATAGGCTCTTTGGCCTCAAAACATAAACATTCATTCTCGTGCACTAACCCAAGTGAACACAAGAGAATGCAATGTCCACACTTGCCCATGTGCATGTAACACACAAAATGTGCACATGGTGTCTTTGTAACAATTTTCCCCACACTTAGTCTAATGCACACAACACCAAAAACAGGTGTCCTTGGCTCACCAACCCAAATGTACATTAAATTTACACTTGGTACCAATCATCTCACCATCATATATGTACAATTACAAAAGGTTCTTGATCATGGACACTACAATACCCTCCCCCTTATTTATGCATTGTCCTTAGTGCATCATATAAACGTGTACATACAAAACTTCAAACATTTTCAAAAATATGAGAAAACTTTTCTCGCATAAAATCATCATGTTCCCAAGTTGTGTCTTCAGGACCATACCAGGTCCATTGGACCTTTACCAACTCCATGGATCAATTATGGAGCTACTTTAATTTTCGATCCAATATGAAAATTAGTCGCACTTGACATCCACCTTCTGGCTCCACTTGAATCACATTCCAATCAATGACATGATTAGCATGAGGTACATACTTGTTAATAAATGAAGCAAAAAATAAATTATGAATGCATAAGGATGAAAAAAATACAATAATATAAGCTACATGACCAATCCTCTCAAAAATTTCAAATGGTCTGCAATAGCACACCACTAACTCAGAACACTTTCCCAATTTCAGGGAACTACACCTAGCCTTCACTTTCAGAAACATGTGATCACCCACTTCAAATTCTCTGTGGATCCTGCTTTTATTTGTGCAAATTTTGTTCCTTTTTTGGGAAACCTTTAAATTATACCTGATATTTACTATATTTTCCTCCATTTGCCAGATGAAATATGACCCAACTACTGCATGGTCTGTCAGGTTGTTCCAACACAACGGCGTGTTTCACTTTCTACCATAAAGTGTCTAAAATAGGATCATATTTAAAGATTCTTGATACCCATTTTTTTAAAGAAAACTCTACCAAATGCAAGAAGTCTTCCCACTTCGATGGATTATCCATCACGTACATCCTCAACATGTATTTAATCACCCAATTCACTCTCTCCGTCTGGCCATCTAACTCAAGATGATATATTGTGTTTAAATTCATATTTATTCCAAATCCCTTGAATAAACCTTTCCAAAATTTCGAGGTGAACTTGGAACCTCTATCAGACACATTGTTTTTAGGAACACCATCCAACTTAGAAACTTTGCACATGTAAATCTCAACAATGTTTGCTTCTTTCTAAACTGACTTCACTAGAATAAAATGAGAATCTTTAGTAAACTTTTCCACTACCACCATAATATAATCATGTTGATTAAAAATCCTAGGAAACTTAGTTATGAAGTCCATGGTCACAATTTCCCACTTCCACTCAGAAATGGAAAATTTTTGCAGCAGACCATCTGGATGTCTGTGCTCGGCCTTGACCTTATGAAATTCGAGACATATCGAAATAAAATATGCAAATTCCTTTTTCATACCTTGCCAAAAGTATTGTTTTTTGACTACGCCAATTGTCTTCTGATAACTTGGATTTCCAGTATAAGTAACCTTGTGCATCTTTGAAAAAATCAGGATCTTCAAATCTTGATCATTTGGCACATAGACTCTGCATCTATACATGAGGATCCCATCCTCTCTTAGCTTGTAACCTTCAAACTTTGGTTGTGACATACCTTTCTGTAAGGTCTCACTTATATCCATATAACATGTATCTCATTTGGAAACTTCCAAAATTTTGTCACGCAAATATGTTTGGTACATGATAATGGTTGTAACATTCATCTCATGCATCCTTCTATTGAGTACATCAACCATATTTTTCTCTTTTCCTTTGATATTCTTTATGTCGAAGTCATACTCATTGAGAAACTATAACCACCTTCTTTTTATAGCATTCAAACTTGGTTTTCCAAAAAAATACTTCAAACCACAATGTTTTGTTCTCAGTTCAAATATTTTCCCCATGAGATAATGTCAACACATCTTCAAAAAATGCAATATAGTTTCCAACTCTAAATCATGCGTAGCATAGAGCCTTTCGTGTTCTTTCAAATTTCTTGAATCATAGAACACCACATGTACATTTTGAATCCAGACTCCACCAAGTCCTTCCCTTCATGCATTCGTGCAGACAATGAAGTATGCATCTGGATCAACAATTCTCAAAATTGGTGCACTTGTCAACAAACTCTTCAAGTGATGAAATTTTTTTGTGCAATCTAGAGTCCATTTGAATCATGCATCTTTCTTCTCCGAGGATGTGATTAGATGTGTAATATGTGAGAATCATTCAATAAGCCTTCTGTAGTACCCTACCAATCCCATAAAGGTTCTCACTTCTGCAATATTTCTTGGTGTTAGCCATTCTTAAATGGATTTTGTCTTCGTTGGGTCCACACCTATTCCTTATTTTGAAATAATATGACCCAAATAATGAATATATCATTGATAAAATGAACACTTTCTTGGATTTTCATAATCTTAGTTCTCCCTCAACACCTACAACACCATCCTAAAGTGATGCTCATGCTCTTCCTCAGAATTTGAGTAAATAATTCTGTCATCCAAAAATACAATGACAAACTTATCCAAGTAATTTAGGAAAACTCCATTCATCAAACACATGAAAACAATGGGTGCATTTGACAACCCAAATGGCACCACTGTAAAATCATGATGACCATACCTTGTTCTGCAGGTGGTATTACTGATGTCTTCCTCTTTTATTCTTACTTTGTGATAACTAGATCTGAGATCTATCTTGGAAAATATTCACGCACCCTTCAATTGATCAAACAAGTCATCTATCCTTGGAAACGGATAAGTGTTATTTATCATTACTTTGTTCAACTACTTGAAGTCGATACAAAGTCTCAGTGTACCATCCTTCTTCTTCAAGAACAAAAATGGCACACCCAAAGGTAAAACACTTGGGCGTATATACCCTTTCTTCAGAAGATCTTCAAGTTGCATATGAAACTCTTTCAGTTCTAGCATACTCATCCTGTAAGGAGTCTTGGATACATGTGCTTCTCCTGGTATCAAATTAATAGAGAAGTCAATATCTCTTTTCGAAGGTAATCCCTGTAGCATCCCCAACATCCAACTGGTCTATGCCATGTAAAATTTTCAAACTGTATACAAAATTAAAACATAAAGAAACTCTACAAATGGCCAGATTCATACAGAATAATAATGAAAATACACATGCAACACACACAAGAAAAACCATAAAAATAAACGCATAAATAATAATGCATCATGTAATTTAACATACAATAGAAACTTATCTTGGTAAAAATATCACAAATTGTGTGCAGACCTTCCACGTTCCTCCCAGCCTTAGGCCACATTGCTCAAAAATCTCAACAGTGGGTCACCCCCGAGTTGGGACTAAACTCCACCCGAGTAAAGGAATTTCTAACTAGGCTGATGTATCTCAGACAATAGGAAAAACTCCTTATAGATACGAACTCCAACTAACATCCTACAGTTCCTCATTCCCCACATGCCTGTCCCACCCTAGAAAATTTTCCCCTTCTCTTCTCAACAATCCTTCGACTCCCCCACTTCCTTTTTGGGGCTTCAACAACTTGCCAGACATGAAGTCTCAGAGCCTTGTAGCTATAGTTTGACACCTTCAGTAAATTAATTCCCACCAATTCTCTCACATAGAGAGGATTGCTCATGGGCCTGAAAACCCGCCTCCTCAATATCCCACAGGACTGACAACCCGTTTCTTTAGTCCAACTCTTAAGTTAACCAAGTACATGTACATGTACAGGTATGGGTATGGTACTTGTTCGGGTAAGGTACTGGTACACTACTAGTAGCAGAAAGGTATGAAGGACAACTAAAATTTGTAAGTGAAAAATTGTGGAATGCTGGGAAAATGAACTAAGTCCCAACTATATGTATGCATGTTCCCAACTTGACACTTGTCATGTTGAGAGCTACTTTGGCCCAGTTGTCCCTATCCTTAGAACTTAGGATAAAATTATTATCCATACTTTATACCTTAAGGAATACTAATATAATATTCCTTTTTGGCTTAATCTCCCTAGATTATTCTCTTATCCTTAACATTTATCCCCCTTTCCCTAAATAGTGGAGTTTAGTCCCCCATACTCTTTTACATGGTTGGTCTTCTAGAGTGATGTGTTTTTCATTAATATTTACATGTGAATACATTTACGTTTACATTACAGATATATTCTCCTTTCTGCATCCAGACTCATCAACCTAAGTACATTTGTATTTACATTTGCAGTTGGGGTTCGACCTAGGCTTATTACATTCCCCTCCTCCTTATTTATGCATTCTCCTTCATGCAATATATACACATATACAACCAAAATTTCAAAAATCCTCAAAACGATGCGGGTATTATGCCCACATAGCATCATTGTGCTCCCAAGTTGCATCTTCAAGACCGTACCGGGTCCATTGGACCTTTACTATCTCTCTGGATAGATTATGGATCTACTTGATCTTCCGGTCCAATATGCACACCAGATGCACTTGAAAGATGTCCTCTTGCTCCATCTAAATCACATTCCAATCAATGACATGATTAGCATCAGGTATATAATTTTTGAGCAATTATACATGTAATACATTATGAATAGACATTGATGCAAGAAAGGAAAGCATGTATGATATAGCCCCAATCCTCTCTAGGATTTAAAACGACCCACAATAATGAGCTACCATCTTTGAACAATTTCCCAACTTCAGGGAACTTCAGTTGGCTTTTACTTTCAAGAATACATGGTAACCCTTTTTAAATTCCTTGTGAGTTCTTCCCTTATCAAAATATATTTTGTGCCTCTCTTGAGCATCCTTTAAATTATGTTTTATTTTCAACATTTTCTCTTCCATTTCCCTGAGTAATTCTGGCCCAACCAATACTCTATCTGTTAGGTTGTCCTATCTTACTGGTGTGTTACACCTTCTTCCATAAAGTGCCTCAAATGGGATCATCTTTAGAGATGCTTGGTACCCATTGTTATAAGAAAAATATACTAAGTGTAGGTAGTATTCCCATTTTGATGGTTTATCCATCACATACATCCTCAACATATCCTCAATCACTTGATTCACCCTCTTTGTTTGTCCATCTAATTCTGGATGATAAGCTATGCTGAAATTCAAATTTGTTCCAAATCCCTTAAATAATCCTTTCCAAAAATTTAATGTAAATTTTGGATCTCTGTCAGACACAATTGTCTAGGGTATACCATGTAGTCGAGAAATTTCTCTCATATAAATATCAACAATGTTGGTTTCCTTGTGAGTGAGCTTTACTGGAATAAAATGGGCAGCTTTAGTAAGCGTATCCACCACTACCATGATAGAATCATGTTGCTTGTTTGTTATGGGAAGTTTGGTGATGAAATCCATTGTTACAACTTCCTATTTCCACTTAGGAATGGGTAATGGTTGTAGAAAACCAGCTGGGTGTCTATGCTTAGCCTTGACCTTTTGACACTCCAAACATTTAGCAATAAAATCAACAACTTCTTTCTTCATGCATGACCAATAATATTGGCTCTTGACAAATGAAATAGTTTTCTGATAACCTGGGTGCCCAACATAACGTACATTATGCATTTATCTCAATATCATATTTTTCAATTCCTAGGAATTTGGTACATAAATTCTTCCCCTGTACATGAGAATTTCCTCATTTTCTAGCTTATAGTCTTCAATTTTCTGCTCCAAAATACCTTCTTGTAATTTTGTTATTATTTCTATGTATTGCAAATCTGATTTTGTAGCCTCTAAGATTCTGTCTTTCAAATTTGATTGGTACATGATATTGGTTGTAGCATGAAACTCATGCACCCTTATTTTAAGCGCACCAGACACCTTGTTCTCTTTCCCTTTGATATGATTTATATCAAAGTCATATTCACTGAGAAATTCTAACCACCTGCTTTGCCAGGAATTTAGAGTTGGTTGTCCAAATAATATTTCGGACCATTATGGTCTATCCTCAACTCGAACCTTTTCCCCATGAGGTAGTGCAACCACATATTCAAGGCATTCACTATGGATGCCAAATCCAAATCATGAGTAGCATAGTGCCTTTCATGCTCCTTCAACTTCCTTGATTCATAGCATAAAACATACACATTTTGACTAAGGACTCCACCAAGATCTTCTTTAAATGCATCAGTGCATATAATGAAGTATTCATTTGGATCAACAATCCTTAGTATTGGAGACATTTTTAATAATATCTTCAAGTGTAGGAAACTCTTTTCACAATCCAATGTCCATTGAAAATTCACCCCCTTCTTTTGCAAGGAAGTGATCGTGTGTGCAATATTTGAGAATCCTTCAATAAATATCCTATAGTATCCTACAAGGCCCATGAATGGTATGGCCTCTTTCACATTATTTGGTGTTGACCATCGTCTAATGGCCTCAATATTTTCAGGATCCGCTGCTATGCCTTCCTCTGAAATATTATGTCCCAAATAATGAATTTGCTTCTAAGAAAATGAGAACTTGCTCTACTTGGCATACAATTGATGCTCCCTTAATAATTGTAATACCATACTTAAGTGTTTTTCATGCTCTTCCTTTGACTCAGAATATATAATAATTTCATCTAAAAATACAATGACAAACTTATCTAAATATTCTCTGAAAATACCATTCATTAAACACATGAAGATAGCTGGTGCATTTGATAACCCAAATGGAACCACTGTGAACTCATAATGCCCATACCTTGTTCTGAAAGTAGTCTTGTAGATGTCTTCTTATTTAATTCTTACTTGATGCTAACCTGACCTGGGATCAATCTTGGAGTATATTGTTTCATCTTTCAACTGATCAAAGAGGTCATCGATCTTTGGAAAAGGATACTTATTTTTCACAGTTACCTTATTCAACTGCCCGAAGTAAATACAAAGTCTTAATGTTCCATCCTTTTTCTTCAAAAATAATACTAGGGCACCCCAAGGTGACACACTTGGGCATATATACCCCTTCTTCAAAATCTCTTCAAGTTGCATTTGAAATTCCTTCAATTCTGGTGTACTAATCCCGTAAGGGGTCATGGATACTGTTAGTCCCTAAAGTTGCACTTGACTACTAAGGGAAAGGTAGGGCATCAACACATTATTGAAATGGTTTTTATGAATAAATGTATATGCTTTTTTGAAAGGTTGGAGGTTTCAATAGTAAATGAAGAAAGAGAATATCAATCTCTGATTGTAAACAAGTGTTGATTCCACTTACTTAGTCAATGGTATTCAATTTAATAAAGCAGATGAAACCATAAAATGAAAGAAATATGCAAATGTCCAATCTATTCACTCACATAGGAAGATTCTTTATCCTAAATTTCATTCAAAAATAGAGAATACGGTACTTAAAAACAAGATTTGGAATGGGAAAGAAAGCAATGAAATCTTCACTGCTTTATTAACATAACAAGATGATTTCAATGCATTGCAAAGATAACATGTTTTACAAGTAAGAAAAGGAAGAATGATATTAGAGGAGAAAATCTGCTCATCAAAAGGATTGTAGCATTGAGTGCAAAATGAAATAGTCCCTGCTTTACAATCATAAAAGAGAATCCCAATCCAACATTCCCTGGTCTCTATTCAACCCTCCTAGGCCTTCCCCCATTTCGTTCATTTTACAAATGATAAATATAATAACCTACAGTTAACAAACTGCTTCTAAATTCTAGGAAGAAACATTAATTAATATTTATAAAAATAAGTTAAAAGCTAAAACATAACCCAAAGTGTCTTGAGTGACAAAAGGCTTCCTAAAAACTAGAAAGTTGGCCACCTGTTGCTGGAATACTTTCTCCTTGATATCTGCATCTCGATGAGTTGGAGATGCCCAAAACTGTTTGCTAATTTCATCCCTGGGAATCTGGAACTGAGGATCACAACTGTTGATTTTATTTCCATCAGTTATGGGATACTTTGCCACCTTTGATCATTCTGTCATTTGTTTCTAACTTCCCCATTTAACATGAGTTGTTCCAAATTCTCGCTTTCTAAAACTGGAACATTCTGTTGCTGGTGGCCATATTGTTGCTATGCGCCACAACAAAATTGTTGAAATCCTCAGGGCATCCAGAATTTCCATCTGAAATCGAAACCAACTGTGAATATCACCAAGTACTTTGCTTGAATATTATGTCCTTACTAAGCTTACCCCACAATCTGCGAAAATACAAATTTGTCTCTGAGATAATGATTCCAGGAGCAGTGTCTCTGTTCTATGAGGGTTTTCCCATCACCTTTTAGTCCTCTATCAGAATCAAGATTTTTGTTATCCACAAAGTTTTCTTACTTCCATGACCACTGTAACCTTCTTGAGGGGGATGAACAAGTTGGCCATATGCAACTCTTACATAAAGGAAAGCACCAACACCTACACTATCATAATAGTCCATACATGCCCTCGTGTGTCTTAAAGCTGGATCGACATATATTGGAACATCATCCAGAGCAGAATGTGGGTGTTTCAATCCATAAACTCCACTATAAGGACGGCTATGAGCATCCAAATAACTATGGACATGATCCAAATGGAGATAATATCTATCATAAGGATACGAGACCATGCATGTATCATTTCTACTAAATGCAGGCTGCAATCGGCCTCAATATTATTCCTTTTGGGAAATCGACATAACTGTCATAGTTACATGTGTAAATTTTACTCCCAACACTAACATTTGGCATGTGAATAGACCATTGACCATGACATATGGATATAATAGTCCTGAAGTGATTGATCTGCAGTGACCATAATAGAGTAGGATTGACCAACATGAATATCAAGAGAATCATAGATGTTTTAAACGGTGTGAGTTCCTTCCACCTCCACAAGCTTCAATTTGTGACCCTGAATCCTAAAGTTCAAAGACGATGACAATTCCACTTGAAATGCAGAGTCGGTATGTTTTTCCATGATCCACTGTAATTGATTCTTCATTTGGTAGCCACAACCATTAATGAGAACAATATCAAGATTACTAAGTGATCTTCCCACGTTGAGCGTTCTTCTAAGGATTGTTACGTTGGTATTGTACCAGGCACCTATAAGCAGAGTGAATACTTGGAGTTCAATTTGCTTGACATATGCAATAGAATAAGGATAGTCAAAGAACATGATTTTTAACCATTAAATTCCCTCAGAAAGCATTTGATTCCCTTCGCTCAAATCTAGAATCGAATTTCATTGAGTTTAGGAAATCATCTGAAATTTTGCTTGTCAGGTATACCCTACTTATGTTTTTCTCAAGTGGTGTAATATTTCAATGCTTTTCTAAGAATAGAAACCATTCACGATGCTTGTTGAACAGTCAAATTCTTCCAATAGGTTTGCATACAATCATGAATAGCCATTGTACATGGTTCTTCTATCTCTTATTGCATGGCGCATCCACAACACTGAATGTCTTCATATCTCTGTTTTGGCAGCCAATTCACTTTTTCTATGATCCTATAAGCTGCCTACACCTATGTCTTGCAAACATCAAGCTTTCATCACATTTTTCAAATAGACGACACTTTCATTTGTTGCGACATTTACAAATTTGTCTTTGTTAAGTTTTCACGACTGTAAGTGTGAAAACTTCTCCTTTCGAAGTTGTTTTTCGATCATTATCTGAATTGTGGTTATTTATTTTATCGTTATGCCTACTGCACTTACCTTTTATTGATCACTATATGACTGGCAAGATCCTTTGATAAGTTCTCATACTTCGATTGATTCTGTGACTTGGTTCTATTAAGTTTGTAAGGCTTTTACCAATCATATTTGCACTTCATGTGGCTTGTCTGATCATTGATTCTATGAAATACATAGGGGTTTGATTAAATTTTTTATATACATATGATATAATCCTTATGATAATCTTTTCATAAATTTGGCTAGTCGACTATATGAATTCCGTATGGCACTTTGATTATATACATTGGCGCATAGTTGATTTTGGGTTTTGATTTATATGTTGGATGTTTGAACACTATGGTATAACACTTGCGCGCATTGGTATGCACATTGGATTTCATTGGTTGTACACATGACTTAGTGTTGAACTATTATTATGGAGTAAACATCTATGAAATTGGCGGTTGTACCTGGATAATCAATATTTTGCATGGTAGACTCCACCACCTTCGCATGCTCGCATTAATGCTTACCCCTTTGTTCGTTCATTGCTGTTGGTTCGGGTAGCTCTGTTATTGTATGCGTTGGTGAATTCGAACCCTTCCCTTACCATGTATTCGGCTCCATGGCCCCAGTCGTGAGAGTTGAACCCAATGGCAGTCAAGCCCTGTTGATGTTTGGCAATGCTCGCCAAGATTTGGCAGACAGTGGATGGATTACCTTCGTGAAACGTTTTGAGGGTTTTAAACTTTGCGTAGCTCGACAGTTTGCCATGACCTTCGATGGTTGTCGAGCCAAATTCGACGATATACAGTTAGAGATTGATGAACAGTTTATCAACTCAACCACGGGGTTACCTACTTCGGGACAACGTTGGTTTAAGAATTGCAAGGTCGAGGAAGTGCCGTGGACATTGTTGTTTCAATAGTGAAAAATCACCTCCTATGATAGAGGTATGCCCGTGACTATGCTTAAACAAGGATGACATGATTTATTAATGATAATCAAGCAGTTTGTGACCTGTGAAGGTCGATACGGGCTTGTCTTCCTCTACCACTTGCGTCTATTGATGATTTTTATAGGGTATCCCCTAAACATGCCGTTCTATTTTCATTGGAGCTTGTATAAGATGTCTAAAAAGTATAAAAGGCACAAGGCCGACAACAACCTGTTTCATCATGGGCTTATTAATCTCATCGTTGTTTATCAGTTGAATTTTCTTGGTGACAGTTGGAAGGCCTTCATTGCCCGTAATGGTTTTGAAGATACCGACCCTGTAACAGATTGATAAATCTGTGGTAGTTGAAACCAAAGCTGTAACCCCGGTGCCCTACCATGTCCTACTGCCTAAACCCTCGGCTGACCCTCCTATCAACTTGCCCGACACTTCAACTAAGAGCGCAGAGGTTATTACAAAGCCTATGAGCAAAAATCTCAAGGCAAACCTTGCTCCAAACGCCAAAGGGAAAAGGAATGCACGTTTGATTTCACGGATGGCAAGGAACAAGCCAAAACCCCTTGTTAAGCCAAACCCTATCGTCTTGAGTGAGGACTCCGATTTGGAAGTTGAGCGTTTCTTGGCCAGTGAATATCCCTATTCACAAGGTTTGTGTGTCGAACCCTCATATGATTTTGTATCAAACCTACCCCCTGCCTACAGGACGACCCTAATTACCTAGGCATTAAGTTTCCTTGTGAAACCCTGGGTCATTTGCCCAAACCCTCGCTTTCTCTGTCTAAACCTACACAGTCACCATGCAATCAATGCATTTCACGGTTAGAGCGGTATTATGTTGATGTTCTTATACTCCAGTCAAAGATTCAATCTTTGGAAGACCAGATTGTCGTGCTAACTAGACAAAAATACAAGCTTCAAGCAATGGATAAAAAACAAAAGACAACCAACTCCATTCTGTTCAAAAACGTGGAATCAACCACGACTGTTGTAAATTCCAAGCTGGCATAATCAAGTGGCCTCGTCGCTACACAGGTATGGAAAATTTGATATCGTTTTGTTTTGTAAATAATCTAGTTTGCTATAATGATTTGTATTCAGTTTCTAAACAGTCTGTTCACATCCTGAATGGCTATGTTATATTGCGTGCATTCTATATATAGTTTTGTTTTGAATAAAAAGAAATTTCGATTCGATTCATGATTTGATTATTCCCGATATAGAAATCAATAGATTTGATTGGATTTGAGTGATCTTCGTTTGAATTTGTTTGATTGTTCGCCTTCAAATAAATTGGTTTGTATCCGATTTGAAAAGCTAATGTTTCATATTCAGTTTAGAACAAAATCGTGCTCGGATTTGATTTGGTTACGATCCATATGCTATGGTTGGTGAACGATTTGATTGAGTTTGATGGTTACGATTTTCTCGTATTCGATTTCGTTATCATTGGTATGCTATGACTGGTAAATGTTTTCGGGAAGATACTTGTTACGATGCTGTGTCATGTGATGTTCTATCTTTGATTGTTTCCAAGATTCTGTCTCTTTGATGAAAACATTATGCTCAAATAACATTCACGCCCGAATTAGAAATGAATCCGAATCATAACAACTATGTGAAAATATCAGCTAATCGATTTGCTTTTGTTCTAAATTGGAAAGTTTGTCCTATGAGTCAAGTTCAGGTTATAATTGATACTCTGTATTCTAAATTTGTGAAATGAATTGGTCAAACCCTGATATGATTCGTTTGGTTGAAATGATTGTGATCAAAATTAATCGATCTTGTTTTCTTACTGTGCAATGGTCAACGACCAAAATCTATAATAAATCCTATTCGATTAATTCTGTTATGATTTTGTTATGAGTCAATTATCGTTTGGATTCGTTCACAGCCTAATACGCTTGCTATACAGTTATCGTGATGATCCTTTTTGATTCATAGGTGTAACGAAAGGTTTAAGATTGGTTTTTTTTTCGATTGAATATCAAAACGGCTTCATAATAGATGGATTTGATTTATTGAAAAATGATTATGATGCTGTTACATATGGTTTCATTTACCTGAATTATGACAATAATTGAAAACAGAGTATTTCTATCCTTGTATTCAATTAAATGATATGAATCTTTCGCTATATCGTTACAACTATAATGATTGGAAAATGATTCTGTTTGATTGGGTCGTATCTCTTGTTTAACAATCACATACTATATGTTTGATTATAAGTTCCAATTGGATATGAAACAATCTTATTACTTTTCGATTATGACTCTGTGGACCCGATTTTGTGGTAACAAAACAACAAAGTATTCCTATCTCTGTGCTTGGTTGAATCATTTTTGATCCTGTTTAATGTTGAATGATAAAATCATTTTAATCTCAAATGAGTCGTTTTAAAATGATTATTGGAAGATAATCGGATTTAATTCTTTTAAAAGATTTGATTTGATTTTAATTCCGATTCTGTATATTATTTTAGACTAGCTACAGAATCAGATGATTCTGTAGCTAAGTTTGTGGAATTAGATTTTTATTGTTTTTCTAATAAAATACCTCTCTAACTTGTTATTTTTGGTCCATTTCAGGTGAATTTGAAATTGCATTGGATTTGATGAGCAGTTTAGAGGATATTTGAAATATTTTAGTTTCATTTTAGTTTCCTAGTTTAGTTGATCTTGGGAATGTCTTCCCAAATTATGTAAACAGTTTGATAACTGCCACAGGGAGGTTTTACCCTGTGGAAAGACTTATAAATACTTATTATTTTTGTAATAACATCATCCTCATTCGTGGGAAAACAAGGATATGGAATTTTAATATAGACTGAGACAAAAATTGATGTTCTGCTACAGCTTTAGCTTTTCATAATATCAATATTTTGTTTCATGTTTATGTGTATCAATTTGCATTTGGTTAATGACTACTTTAGCTATCTTAGTCTTTTGCAAATGATATGATTTAATCCATATAATCCATATCTGATTTCTTCCAGTATTTAAAAACATAGCAATTACTTTATTCAGTTTGTGAATGACAGATTTCTCTTCTTCATTAATTGGATTATTAAGTATAAGTTTTTGCATAACAGGTTTACCTTATTGCAGAGATTTATAAATCATATAATTGTTATGATTTTTTATGTCTTGTTTGTCCTGTAAATAAACTCAAAGAGCATTGCATCTTATCGTTTACGAGAAGCTTCTGGATCATCCGGTGCGAGTTTCCTTCCTCCGACCAGCTTCGAAGTCATCATACAGAGGACAAATTTGGAGCATTTCCAGGTCAGTTCGTCATTTGTTTGTTTAATATATTTGTTAGTATTTTAGTTAGATATATGTGTAGTTAATATATTAGATTGTTTAATTTCAGTAAGTTTTATTTCTTGTTTATAAAATTATAAAATTAAAAAAAAAATATCTTTTTCTGTCTTAGGGCAGAAAGTAAATGAGTTTTCCAGGTTTTATTTAAATCTGTATTTTGTAAACATTGTACATTTTGTAGACAAGTTATATCTCAGATAGTAGTTAGTATAATATTAGTTAGTAGTTTGTATATATATAAATAGTAGATTAGTTAGTTTGTTTTATAGTTAGTTTTAATTAGATTAATGTATTAGTTTGTTTTTATTTATTGTTTGTTAGTTTAGTTTGTATTTTTAGTTTTAGTTAGTTTTAGTTAGATTAGTTAGTTTAGTTTTCTTTTGTTCTCTTAGGACCTTAGATCGGCTAACGGAGCCGCTAAACCCGTCAGGGTGGTTCATTCCAAACAACTTGGGTTATTAGACAACCCCGGACCGGTTCCACTCTCTCAGTTAACGGACGGTCAATTTCGCCCGTTAACAAATGGCGCTAGAAGGAGGGCCTAAGCTTAATTAATGGCACGAGGCAGTTGCAAGACTCCTCCCCCCCCTAACCGATCACCTATAGTGACCAGAAACCATTCACACGATAATATTCCCCTTCAAATAGCAACTACTTCAACCGAAGATCCATAGATCACAGTTGAGCCAACAACCCCTAATCCTACAGGTGGTGACATACAAGATATTGTTCGTCAATCTCTCATTAAAACACATAATTCCTTAGCTCATCTTAGGAAACCAAACCGTCCGTGGGGTCAACCTTTGGACTTCTCTGATATCAGAGAACAATTAGGAGACACTAACCTCACTGTGAATCCCACAGATCCAATCACAAATCATGCTGCAGGAGGATCTTGGATACCTCCTTCACCACCTCCATCATCTCCTTCTTCTTCTGGAGGAGATTCCTCATCAGACGAAGGCAATTCACCTTCTTAGCCTTCCACACCCACTACCCCAATGGAAAATCAGAAAAACCCTGCTAGACCCTGGTTGGACCAAGATGTTGTAGCTGTACCTGGAGCTCAACACCCTTTACCTAAACACTCGGAGAAATGGCTTCCCAAGTTTGATCCTGACTCCAAACAGATAGCCAAAGATCATATTAAAAAATTTATGTTAGCCATAAGACTCCACAATGTTGAACATGAAGACGTTGTCTGTAGGTTGTTCCCTTACACTTTTGAGGGTAATGCATCCACTTGCTACTTTTCCCAATAGCCCCATATCATTGTGTCTTGGGAAAAGTTTGAGTCATGCTTTTTGGAAAAATTCGGAGACGGTAAACCTCCGGAAGTTTTAGTCATGGATCTTTCTATCTTAAAAATGAACCCAAAAGAAAAATTTAAAGACTTTAATCAAAGATTCTTAACGCTTAAAAATCGAATCCCTACAGATTCTATGCCTGCTGAGAGTCTTATAATATCTTACTACACTAAAGCTTTACATCAAAGCATAGCTATTTGGGTTAAACGATCCAAGAAAGCCACGTTGTTAGAAGCCTTCGAGGAGGCCAACCAGATTGAAAAGGACATACTTAGTCTTAAAGACTCTTCTAACAACGATGCCGAGACTATCTCTTCTTCCAAAAAGAAGATTGAAATTCTCTCCAGACGCACTCAAAGTAAAACACAACCTGAAAACTCTGATTTGGAAAATTTAACTAAAGTTGTTCAAAAACTGTCGAATCAAGTTATAGACTTAAAAAGGTCAACTGAAGAGGCTTCCTCGAGTAAAGGACCCTACAAACCCCCTTTCCGAAAGCCTTTTCCTACCAACCGACCTAATCCAAACCCCGAAGGCTTAAATCTAGAAAGTTTGCAATGTGCCCTTCAAACAATCTTAGAAGCCTAAGATAACTTGATACCCCCTGAGATCCCTCAAGAGGTAGTTGAACAAGAAATGATTCAAGAAGAAGAGTCTTCTACAAACATCTTTGGACACTTCTCGGATAGCCTCTTTCAAGCTAACTTCGAGACTGTTCACCCTTATAATACTAGGAGCAAGACAACAAACAAGCCTTCTACTGAAAACACTACAACTTTTCCTCCAAAGCCATCTAAATCAGCAGAGACTAAACAGAGTAATGTGAACCCCAACTTAGATTATGATGTTGTTTAAGATCTTAAAAAGTTAAGGGCTAACATTTCTATTTATGAGTTGTTGAAGTTTCCATTTTTGTTACAAAATATGTTGTAAAATATTTCAGAGAACGACAAGAATGGTAATTCAAGTAGTAACAAGGTTGTGCAAAGCAAAGTCCCTCAGAAGACTTCCACTAAAAATAATCCTAATCCTCAAGATAAAGGAAGCCTTCCTATAGTTCCTGTAAATAATGTAAATAATGTAAATAATGTAGATAAAGTAGCATTAGAAATTGTGAGTAAGAAACCACAAGCTACTACTCTTAGTACTCGCAAGAATGTACCTCCTTTTCTTTTAACTTTCGAGATTTTCAACAGAAATGTGCATAATTGTATGGTGGACTCAAGAGCGTCATCCAATGTGATGCCTTGGTCTGTTTGCCAAAAGATTCACGCCGAGGTGGAACCATCTACTTTAAAAATCATACAACTTGATCGGACCAATGTTAAAGTTATAGGCGAACTAAAAATTTTATTGATTAGATTATCGTCTAACCCTAAGGTTCATCAAGTTATTGATATAATCGTTGTGGATATTCCAGAAGTGTATGGTCTGTTTTTAAGTAGGGACTGGTCGGAGCAGCTACACAGTTACTTCGCAATAGATTGGTCTCACTTATGGCTCCCAGAAAATAGCAAGCCCAATAAGATTAAAGTGAATCGTGAGCGCTACCTTAGGTTAACGGTCACAGATTTGAACGATCCCAACGAACCATATACACCTTTTTCTGATTCACCCGAAGTCCAAGGGATGGACACCTTCTTCGGCAATTTCATGGCCGAGGTCTCACCTATCATCAATCCAGAACAACAGTCTGAGATCGTAGCATATACACAACCAATAGCTTCTATGCAACAGTCCCATGAGACCGATGGAAACCAAATTTGGTCTCTATATTTCGATGGTTCTAAGTCTAAAGAAGGAGCTGGAGCAGGCTGCATCATTATCGATCCGGCAGGTAACAAGAAATTAATGGCTTGTAGACTAGAATTTGAATGTACTAACAATACTTCAGAATATGAGGCTTTATTGCAAGGTCTCAGAAAAGCCCTGGATATGAACATTCAAAACCTGGTTGTATTCGGCGACTCTGAAATAGTGGTTAGACAGGTAAGAGATTCTATACACTATCTTTCCCCGCATCTCAAAAGTTACCAGTCTGAGGTATGGAGTTTAATGAATAAATTTTCTGCTTTCAATATTAATTCCATTCCTAGATTAAACAATGCTGAAGTAGATTTATTAGCTAATGTAGCTTCTAAACTTCTTCCTACAGAAGGCTTGTCCCCAGACGCATTCTCCGTTGAACTATTGTTTCGACCATCTATTCCTGACAATATCACAAACTGGAGATTATTTGACAATGATCAGCAGATCATTAACTTTCTGCACATGGAAAAAACCTTTCAAGGCTCGGTGATAGATGAACGCACGCACGATGACAATTTGCATGACTTTACGGTAATACATGATCCGAAATCTCCTGAAGCTCTGTCGGACATGGTAAATTCCATACCCAAATCCATAGTTAGATTAGAAAAGTTTTATGATTTTGAAGATAAATTTAAAAATACAGTCAATTGTAAAACCAATAGTTCCTCGTTGTCTTATGAGAAAGTGAAATTAGGAACTAGTGAAAATCCTCAATGCATTAACTTAGGCTTGGGATGTTCTAGACAAGAAAAAGCCGCTTTTGTTAAATTATTTAAAGAATTTAAGGATGTCTTTGCATGGACCTATAATGATCTTAAAACGTTCGATCCTAATATACAGCATGTCATCCCGATGAAGCCTCAAACTTTACCCTTCCAACAGAAACTGAGGAAGATGCATCCTAAATTAGAACCGACCGTTCAAAAAGAATTGAATAAAATCCTAAGTGCTAAAATCATTTTTCCTGTTAGGCACACTCAATGGGTCTCCAACCTTTTCCCAGTGTGGAAGAAAAAAGGGGAAATTCCACTTTGCGTCGATTTCCGAAACCTCAATAGAGCGTCTGACAAAGACAATTATCCTGTCCCACCCATGGAACAGATCCTTCAACGGGTATTTGGTTCTGAGAGGCTATCCCTATTGGATGGTTTCTATGGATACAACCAAGTCCTGATGTCTCCGCTAGACCAACTCAAAACTAGCTTCCGTACCCCGTGGGGCACTTATGCTTATCGCAAAATGCCCTTTGGATTGATTAATGCTGGTGCTACTTTTCAGAGTGAAATGGACATTGCTTTTCGAGGCTTAATCAATTAATCCGTCGTAGTTTACTTAGATGATGTGACTGTTTATTCTAAAAACAAAGACGATCATCTAGCTCACTTACGAGCCGTTCTGCTACGATGTCATAAATACGGCATCTCCTTAAACCCAAAAAAGTCCATCTTTGCAGTAGAACAGGGTAAATTACTAGGATTCATTGTGTCTAGTGATGGGATGATTATTGACCCCGAGAGGACTCAAGCCATTGCTAAACTTCCCCCACCTACATCCAAAAAATCCATGCAGTCTTTCTTAGGCCAGATTAACTTCGTGAGAAGATTCGTCCCCAGTTTCTCCGAAATGGTCAGGCCTCTACAGAACCTAATTAAGAAAGACACCCAATATCACTGGGGATCCCCAGAAAATCAAGATTTTAATGCCATAAATAAGGCCATAATAGACGCTCCGTCTCTCATGAGCCCTGACTTCTCCCAAGATTTTACACTTTATACTTTTGCCTCTGATCGTTCCTATGTCGCAGTCCTAACTTAGAAGAATTCTGAGAACAACGAAGTACCCATCGCCTTTATGAGCTATGCTTTCAAAGGTGCTGAACTTAACTACCCAGTGGTTGATCGGCAAGACTACGCTATTTTCAAAGCAGTTAAGCACTTCTGATCCAATCTTTTGAAGTCAAGGACGAAAGTCATTGTCCCCTACCCTGCCGTGAGGAATTTGTTAGTGCAGAAGGAGTTAGGAGAGAAGAGAGCCAACTGGGTCACCTCCTTGCAGGAGTATTACTTATAAATCACCCCAGCTCAGATTGTGAGAGGCCAAGGGTTGTGTAAGTTGGTTGTTGATTCGGAAACAGGACAACAAGAAGATAGTGATATGTCAAACCTAGGACAAAGCGATCAAAGTCTGATCTGTTGTGCACAAAACCTCGTTAGTCCCTGGTACGACGATATTAGATTATGTCTTGAACATGGGTCAGCACCCCGTCACCTTGACCCTGCTAAGAGAAGAGCGTTGAGACTAAATTTTGCCTCCTTTAATCTAGTTAACGGTGTACTGTTTCGTCAGAACTTTAATGGCATACTGATGCACTGTCTCGAGAAAGACGAAGCAGAAAAAGTCTTTCTTGAGTTGCATGCAGAAGAAGCTGGTGGCCACTTCAGTGGTGACACCACTGCTCATAAGGTTTTAAGAGCCAGTTATTACTGGCCTACGCTTTTTAGAGACGCCCATGCCTTGTGTCGTAAATGTATCATCTGTCAGAAAGCATCAGGGTGGTTGCAAAAACCAGCCTTTCCCTTGCAACCCGTCTCAGTAGATTCTCCTTTCCAGCAATGGGGCCTTGATATCATAGGTCCAGTTAACCCTCCATCCTCGCAACAACATATGTACATTGTGACAGCCACAGATTACTTTACTCGATGGTTTGAATATGCTTCGCTAAGAACTGTCAACACCAGTCAGGTAATCGCTTTCCTAAACTCGAATATTATCACTCGTTTCAATATCCCTGATTGTCTGGTCTTTGACAACGCTTCATACTTTTCTTCTCTTGAGATGAGCGAGTTTGCTTTGGAAAAAGGAATTAAGTTGAAGTACTCTGCTAATTACTACCCCCAGGGCAACGGCTTAGCAGAATCAACAAACAAGAACTTGATTAAAATTATCAAGAGAACCGTGGCTGAAAATCACAAGAATTGGCACAATGCACTACTGAACGCACTATGGGATGATAGGGTAACACCTAAAGCTGCTATAGGTAACTCCCCCTTTTTTCTCATTTATGGCAGAGAAGCAATTCTTCCACCTCACATTCTTCTTCCTTCGCTTCAGTTATCACAAAAAATCCAAGAAGAAGATTGTCCCCCTTTAGAAAATCGAATTAACGCTTTGATGAAGCTAGAAGAAGTAAGAGCCCAAGCTAAGCGTAAGTTAGATCAACATCAACAATTGATTAAAATCTGGTTCGACTCTAATTCTGCTTCTGATAGGAATTTTGAAGTAGGTGATCTCGTCTTGAAGTGGGACAAACCACACGAAGGAAAGGGTGAGCACACAAAATTTCAAAACTTATGGTTTGGACCATTTTTAATTGCTGAAAAGTTGGGTCCTAGTTCCTTTCTATTGCAGAATCTTGAAGGGCAGCTTGACACGTACCCGGTGAATGGAAAATCTCTGAAAAGATACTTTGCTTGATAACTACCCTTGTATATTATGTAAATATTTCATTTTTGTTTGCATCTTCGTTTGCCTTTTGTTTTGATTTTGATTTGGATTTATCAGTTTTTCGTGTTTTTTTTGAAAAATACACATACCTGTACACTGAGCTATTTAGACAAAGACGATAGAAATTTTCTTCGCTGAAATAACTTCTGAAAAATTTGTACAAACATCAATGATATATTGCTGAAATTGATATCTGTGTTGGAAAATTTTGTTGTTTGAAAGAAGTTTACTAATTTCAATCTCTGAGCAAAGCTTTTCATGATCATCTATTATCTTTTTACGCTGTCCCTTTTCCGTAAAGGAATGACTCAAAATATGTCTCCCTGTCGTAGGAAGTTGTTTTGTAAATGAAACATCTCTGGAGCTAAATAAAGGACAGTGCTAAAAAATTCTGATGAGGTCTGAAAAAATATGTTAAAATATCAAGATTTTCAGCGTCACCCCGCTCAACTATATACCTATGAAAAACAAAATAAATATGAATAAGAGCTGTGGGAAGTGTTTGTAAACCCGTCGGGATACTGAACAGGTATGCTGGCAGCGGGTAAATGCATGCATGATGCCAAGACAACTTCACCGGGGTACTGAATAGGCCCGTTGGCAGTGAAGCAATGTCGGGTATATGAAAATTTGCAAAAAAATAAGAAACCTCTTTAATGTCCTTTATTCTGATCCAGAACTTCTTAACAGGATACGGATGTCAGAGTGGGTTAAATGGCAACCCTGTCGAGGCTATGGATGCCTGTTGGCAGTAGTGGCCATGCCAACAGTATTGGAGATTTTATCTTTAATATCGTGACTTGTTGATCTTAAGACTGTTGTTGGTTTTCATCTTTTGAAACACTACTGGAAAAGATGGTTAATGATGATGTTTGTACGATTTTCTGGTTGTTATTTTTGAGTTGAAATTATCTTCGTTGTCCTAATCTGAATTTGTTTCTTTCGACAGAGATAACTGCTTCTACCAGTGTGTTGCCATTGTTGGTAGCCAATTCACTTTTTCTATGATCCTATAAGCTGCCTACACCTATGTCTTGCAAACATCAAGCTTTCATCGCATTTTTCAAATAGATGACACTTTCATTTCTTGCGACATTTACAAATTTGTCTTTGTTAAGTTTTCACGACTGTAAGCGTGAAAAAGTCTCCTTTCGAAGTTGTTTTTCGATCATTATCTGAACTGTGGTTATTTCTTTTATTGTTATGCCTACTGTGCTTACCTTTTATTGATCACTATATGACTAGCAAGATCCTTTGATAGATTCTCATACTTCGATTGATTCTGTGACTTGGTTCTATTAAGTTTGTAAGCCTTTTACCAATCGGATTTTCACTTCATGTGGCTTGTCTGATCATTGAATCTATGAAATACATAGGGGTTTGATTAAATTTTTTATATACATATGATATAATCCTTATGATAATATTTTCATAAATTTGGCTAGTCGACTATATGAATTTTGTTTGGCACTTTGATTAAACTTTTGATTATATACATTGGCGCATAGTTGATTTTGGGTTTTGATTTATATGTCAGATGTTTGAACACTATGGTATAACACTTGCGTGCATTGGTATGCACATTGGATTTAATTGGTTGTACACATGACTTAGTGTTGAACTATTATTATGGAGTAAACATCTATGAAATTGGCGGTTGTACTTGGATAATCAATATTTTGCATGGCAGACTCCACCACCTTCGCATGCTCGCATTAATGCTTACCCCTTTGCTCGTTCATTGATGTTGGTTCGGGTAGCTCTGTTATTGTATGCGTTGGTGAATTCGAACCCTTCCCTTACCATGTATTCGGCTCCATGGCCCCAGTCGTGAGAGTTGAACCCAATGGCAGTCAAGCCCTGTTGATGTTTGACAATGCCCACCAAGATTTGGCAGATAGTGGATGGCTTACCTTCGTGAAACGTTTTGAGGGTTTTAACCTTTGCGTAGCTCAACAGTTTTCCATGACCTTCGATGGCTGTCGAGCCAAATTCGGCGATATACAGTTAGAGATTGATGAACAGTTTATTAGCTCATCCACAGGGTTACCTACTTCGGGACAACGCTAGTTTAAGAATTGCAAGGTCGAGGAAGTGCCATGGACATTGTTGTTTCAATCGTGCAAAATCACCTCTTGTGATAGAGGTATGCCCGTGACTATGCTTAAACAACGATGGAACAATTTATTAATGATAATCAAGCAGTTTGTGACCTGTGAAGGTCGATACGGGCTTGTCTTCCTCTACCACATGCGTCTATTGATGATTTTTATAGGGTATCCCCTAAACATGTCGTTCTATTTTCATCGGAGCTTGTATAAGATGTCTAAAAAGTATAAAAGGCACAAGGCCGACAACAACCTGTTTCATCATGGGCTTATTAAGCTCATCGTTGTTTATCAGTTGAATTTGCTTGGTGACAGTTGGAAGGCCTTCATCGCCCGTAATGGTTTTGAAGATACCGACCCAGTAACAGATTGATAAATCTGTGGTAGTTGAAACCAAGGCTGTAACCCCGGTGCCCTACCATGTCCTACTGCCTAAACCCTCGACTGACCCTCCTATCAACTTACCCGATATTGCAACTAAGAGCGCAGAGGTTATTACAAAGCCTATGAACAAAAAGCTCAAGGAAAACCTTGTTGCAAACGCCAAAGGGAAAAGGAATGCACGTTTGATTTCACGGATGGCAAGGAACAAGCCAAAACCCCCTGTTAAGCCAAACCCTATCGTCTTGAGTGAGGACTCCAATTCGGAAGTTGAGCGTTTCTTGGCCAGCGAATATCCCTATTCGCAAGGTTTGTGTGCCGAACCCTCATATGATTTTGTATCAAACCTACCCCCTGCCTACAGGATGACCCTAATTACCCAGGCATTAAGTTTCCTTGTGAAACCCTTGGTCATTTGCCCAAACCCTCGCCTGCTCTGTCTAAACATACACAGTCACCCTGCGATCAATGTATTTCATGGTTAGAGCGGTATTATGTTGATGTTCCTATACTCCAGTCAAAGATTCAATCTTTGGAAGACCAGATTGTCGTGCTAACTAGACAAAAAGCCAAGCTTCAAGCAGTGGATAAAAAAAAAAGACAACCGGCTCCATTCTGTTCAAAAACGTGGAATCAGCCACGACTGTTGTAAATTCCAAGCTGGCATAATCAAGTGGCCTCATCGCCACACAGGTATGGAAAATTTGATATCGTTTTGTTTTGTAAATAATCTAGTTTGCTATAATGATTTGTATTCAGTTTTTAAACAGTCTGTTCACATCCTGAATGGCTTTGTTATATTGCGTGCATTCTATATATAGTTTTGTTTTGATTAAAAAGAAATTTCGATTCAATTCATGATCTGATTATTCCCGATATAGAAATCAATAGATTTGATTAGATTTGAGTGATCTTCGTTTGAATTTGTTTGATTGTTCACCTTCAAATAAATTGGTTTGTATCCAATTTGAAAAGGAAATGTTTCATATTCAGTTTAGAACAAAATTGTGCTCGGATTTGATTTGGTTACGATCCATATGCTATGGTTGGTGAACGATTTTATTGAGTTTGATGGTTACGATTTGCTCGGATTCGATTTCGTTATCATTGGTATGCTATGATTGGTAAATGTTTTCGGGAAGATACTTGTTACGACGTTGTGTCATGTGATGTTCTATATTTGATTGTTTCCAAGATTCTGTCTCTTTGATGAAAACATTATGCTCAAATAACATTCGCGCCCGAATTGGAAATGAATCCAAATCATAACAACTATGTGAAAATCTCAGCTAATCGATTCTCTTTTGTTCTAAATTGGCAAGTTTGTCCTATGAGTCGAGTTCAGGTTATAATTGATACTCTGTATTCTAAATTTTTGAAATGAATTGGTCAAACCCTGATATGATTCATTTGGTTGAAATGATTGTGATCAAAATTAATCGATCTTGTTTGCTTACTGTGCAATGGTCAACGATCGAAATCTATAATAAATCCTGTTCGATTAATTCTGTTATGATTTTGTTATGAGTCAATTATCCTTTGGATTCGTTCACAGCCTAATACGCTTGCTATACAGTTATCGTGATGATCCTTTTTGACTCATAGGTGTAACAAAAGGTTTGCAATTGGTTTTGTTTTCGATTGAATATCAAAACGGCTTCATAATAGATGGATTTGATTTGTTGAAAAACGATTATGATGTTGTTACATATGGTTTCATTTACCCGACTTATGACAATAATCGAAAACAGAGTATTTCTATCCTTGTATTCAATTAAATGATATGAATCTTTCGCTATATCGTTACAGCTATAACGATTGGAAAATGATTCTGTTTGATTGGGTCGTATGTCTTGTTTAACAATTAGATACGATATGTTTGATTATCAGTTCCAATTGGATATGAAACAATCTTATTACTTTTCGATTATGACTCTGTGGACCCGATTTTGTGGTAACAAAACAACAGAGTATTCCTATCTCTGTGTTTGGTTGAATCATTTTTTATCTTGTTTAATGTTGAATGATAAAATCATTTTAATCTCAAATGTTTCGTTTTAAAATGATTATTGGAAGATAATTGGATTTAATTCTTTTAAAATATTTGATTTGATTTTAATTCTGATTCTGTATATTATTTTAGACTAGTTACAGAATCAGATGATTCTGTAGCTAAGTCTGTGGAATTAGATTTTTATTGTTTTGCTAATAAAATACCTCTCTAACTTGTTATTTTTGGTCCATTTCAGGTGAATTCGAAATTGCATTGGATTTGATGAGCAGTTTAGAGGATATTTGAAATATTTTAGTTTCATTTTAGTTTCCTAGTTTAGTTGATCTTGGGAATGTCTTCCCAGATTATGTAAACAGTTTGATAACTGCCATAGGGAGGTTTTACCCTGTGGAAAGTCTTATAAATACTTATTATTTTTGTAATAACATCATCCTCATTCGTGGGAGAACAAGGATATGGAATTTTAATACAGACTGAGACATAAATTGATGTTCTGCTACAGCTTTAGCTTTTCATAATATCAATATTTTGTTTCATGTTTATGTGTATCAATTTGCATTTGGTTAACGACTACTTTAGCTATCTTAGTCTTTTGCAAATGATATGATTTAATCCATATAATCCATATCTGATTTCTTCCAGTATTTAAAAACATAGCAATTACTTGATTCAGTTTGTGAATGACAGATTTGTCTTCTTCATTAATTGGATTATTAAGTATAAGGTTTTGCATAACAGGTTTACCTTATTGCAGAGATTTATAAATCATATAATTGTTATGATTTTTTATGTCGTGTTTGTACTGTAAATAAACTCAAAGAGAATTGCAGCTTATCGTTTACGAGAAGCTTCTGGATCATCCGGTGCGAGTTTCCTTCCTCCAACCAGCTTCAAAGTCATCATACAGAGGACAAATCTGGAGCGTTTCCAGGTCAGTTTGTCATTTGTTTGTTTAATATATTTGTTAGTATTTTAGTTAGATATATGTGTAGTTAATATATTAGATTGTTTAATTTCAGTAAGTTTTATTTCTTGTTATAAAATTATAAAATAAAAAATAAAAAATCTTTTTCTGTCTTAGGGCAGAAAGTAAATGAGTTTTCCAGGTTTTATTTAAATCTGTATTTTGTAAACATTGTACATTTTGTAGACAAGTTATATCTCAGATAGTAGTTAGTATAGTATTAGTTAGTAGTTTGTATATATAAAAATAGTAGATTAGTTAGTTTGTTTTATAGTTAGTTTTAATTAGATTAGTGTATTAGTTTGTTTTTATTTATTGTTTGTTAGTTTAGTTTGTTTTTTTAGTTTTAGTTAGTTAGTTTTAGTTAGTTTTAGTTAGATTAGTTAGTTTAGTTTTCTTTTGTTCTCTTAGGACCTTAGATCGGCTAACGGAGCCGCTAAACCCATCAGGGTGGTTCATTCCAAACAGCTTGGGTTATTAGACAACCCCGGACCGGTTCCACTCTCTCAGTTAACGGACGGTCAATTTCGCCTGTCAACACTCTGTTGCAAACTTAAACAATCATTATGAGATTGTTGTTTCCTTTGGCACTGGTGTTTTCATTGGCAGTAGACATCCCTTGTGGCATGTTGCTTCTCACACCTGGGCACTTCTTATTACATCTGTTTTCTCCATGTTTGACAACTGTATTGATGTATAGTGCACGACTTAGTCTTGTGGGATCCCTCCGTGTGGCTTTGCGCTTGGGTGCTAGGATTTATTTATGTGTTGTGTATTGTGGCTAACCTGTGTTGTGTTTGATGACAGGTTCTAGAGATTGGCTCCCGGCCAATAAATTTTTCTAAACCAATCATAAAGTTTAATATCGGCTTTAAACACATTTTACTAGTACAAAGGCCAATTTATCTCGATGAAGTGGAATCAAGGCATTATAAAGTTGTAAAGGTGTATGGAACAAGGACTTCCACCCTTCCTATAGCTCCCTCCAATGAGGCAAGTTAAAATCTCAACACTATCTCTTGCATATGTAATATTGGTGCTCAGGAACAACACTTCTCGGTGCTACGGGAATAACCCCATTCCTGCAAAAAAGAGAAAATTAAAAATTTAGTATCTGGATACTAACATTTGCTCCTTCTAAGGATGACATGCTCCCTGCAACCTGCCAAGAACAAGTAGACCATTGTGCATGTCCATTCAACCTGAAAAGCCTACAACCTTTATCTCTGCAAACATTTACATTTTTCTGTGTTGTGCCTAGTCGATGGGTTATGGAGTCAGCCAATATCATTCAAATCGGGACCAAACTTCTGCAACTCTGCTCCTCATTTGAAGCCAAACTTCCCCTCCCAATAGTGCCTTATATGCATTGGACATGCAGTCTTTATTTCAAAACTGAAACCAAATACTAGATGCAAACCTCACGTATTGTGAAAACTAGAAATGCTCAGCCATGAGCTTATTCATCTATGCTACCCTACTCTAAATGTTGAGAATAAATGTTTTAGGTATATATAAATTTCCATAAAAATAATTCAAGCAACAAATTGCTTAACTTGTCTTCATATACACAATGAAATACATGAAAAGAGAACAAAATATGCAACAAGGAAACCACAACCAGCTCATGTTTGTTGCTGCAAACCATCATGCCAAGCTTTGTAATATATGGAATTACTAAAAATAGTGACTCCATCCATATAGCAACTGGATCATAAAATTCATGTATGATCTTACCTGGTTTTTTAAAATCAAAAGGTTGCTTTTCCTCATAGTTGATCTCATGAGATTGTTGATCATGAACATCATTTCCAAGTTTGATAAACTCATATATCGACTGCTCAACAACTGAACCAGAAGAAAGAATCAATGGTTGTTGGAACTTTCTCTATCATTTTCATGATGCTCCTGATCAGATCTAGGACTACTTCCATATGCTATCTTCTCTTTATCATCTGAGATCTCAAAAGACATGGCCTGATTTTTATGAAAATTAGAAAAAATAGATACATTTTATATGATGTCAAACGTATCTACAAAATTACTTTCAAAAGGAAGGTCATCTAACACCTTTGACTCTTTATGGAAAGTATCCTCTACAACCATAGACTTTTCATCACAATCATACTTTTCATGTCCATTAATTTGATGAAACAAACTATATTCATGACATCATTCTGGAAAAAGGACGTCAGCTGAAAATTCATCTTTATAGAACAAATTGAAAGTATCATGAAAAACTTTCAAAGAGTTGATAGTGGCGGCTAGAAGATAAATTCACTAGTCAAGGGCTACTCCCTTCAAAGAGTATCTTAAAATATTGATCTTAACATCCCCGTGCACAATCTGACGTTCACTAATAAACTCATGGAAATATAGCAGATGTTTAGTTGATACCTCCCAATCTTCTCCTTTAAATGTAGGAAGGGAACCTTCCCATTCACCTCTGCTAAGCATTGGGTTTGGAAAACCAACTACATCTGAAAAGTCACAAAAGGCCAACCTTTGAGCCAAAATGGCTTCCATATTTGAATTCCAAATGGAGTCGCCTATTAATCTTTAGACAGTGGAGTCGCCATGGTGAAAGATCTGTAGTCAAGCACATGTTCTCTTCTTTATCACCATCAAGAAGCAGATCTGATCGTTGTCGTTCACCCAGGGAATATTTCTTCGCTACTTCATCCCCGAAAACGACGCTAAAAGAAGTTAGTCCCTAAAGTTGCACTTGACTGCTAAGGGCAAGCTAGGGCATCATCAGATTATTACAATGGTTTTTATGAATAAATGTATATGATTTTTTGAAAAGGTTGGAGGTTTCAGCAGTAAATGAAGAAAGAGAATATCAATCTCTGATTGTAAACAAGTGTTGATCCCACTTACTTAGTCAATGGTAGTCAATTTAATAAATAAGATAAAACCATAAGATGAAAGAAATATGCAAATGTCCAATCTATTCACTCACATAGGAAGATTCCTGATCCTAAATGTCATTCAGAAACAAAGAATAAGGTACTTAAAAACAAGTCTTTGAATGGGAAAGAAAACAGGGAAATCTTCACTACCTTATCAACATAACAATATTATTTCAATGCATTGCAAAGATATCATGTTTTACAAGTAAGAAAAGGAAGAATGAGATTAGAGGAGAAAATCTGCTCATCAAAAGGATTGTAGCATTGAGTGAAAAATGAAATAGTCCTTTCTTTACAATAAAAAAACGAGAATCCCAGTCCAACATTCCCTGGTCTCTATTCAACCCTCCCGGGCCTTCCCCCATTCCGATCGCTTTACAAATGATAAAATATATAACCTATAGTTAACAAACTGCTTCTAAATTCTAGGAAGAAACATTAATTAATATCTCTAAAAATAAGCTAAAAGCTAAAACATAACCCAAAGTGTCTCGAGTGCCAAAAGGCTTCCTAAAAAATGGAAAGTTGGCCACCTGTTGTTATAATATTATCTCCTTGATATCTACATCTTGATGAGTTCGAGATGCCCAAATTTTTTTGTTGATTTCATCCCTGGGAATCTGGAACTGATGATCACAATTGTTGATTTTATTGCCATGAGTTATGGGATACTCTGCCACCTTTGATCATTCTGCCATTTGTTTCTAACTGCCCCATTTAATATGAGTTGTTCCAAATTCTCGCTTTCTAAGGCTAGAACATTCTGTTGTTGATGGCCATATTGTTGCTATGCGCCACAACAAAATTGTTGAAAACCTAAGGGCATCCAGAATTTCCATCTGAAATCGAAACCAACTGTGAATATCACTAGGTACTTTGCTTGAATACTATTTCCTTACTAGTCTTACCCCACAATCTATGAAAATACAAATCTTTCTCTGAGATAATGATACGATGGGGTAGTGTCTTTATTCCACGAGGGTTTTCCCATCATGTTCAAGTCCTCTGTCAGAATCGTGCTTTTTCCTATGCACAAAGTTTTCTTACCTCCATGACCACTATAACCTGCTTGAGGGGCTTGATCAATCCGACCATATGCAACTCTTCCATAAAGGAAAGCACCAACACCTGCACTGTATTCATAGTCCAAACATGACCTCATATGTCTTAAAGATGGATTGACATGTCTTGGAACATCATCCAGAATAGAATATGGGTGTTTCGATCTAGAAAATTCACTATAAAGACGGCTAGGAGCATCCAAATAACTATGGACACATTCCAAATGGTGAGAATATTTGTCGTTGGGATATGATACCCTACATGTATCATTTCTACTAAATGTAGGCTGCAATCGGCCTCAATATTATTCCTTTTGGGAAATCGACAGAACTGTCAAAGTTGCATGTGTAAATTTTACTCCCAAAATTGACATTTGGCATGTGCATAGAACATTGACCATGACATATGGCTATAATAGTCCTGAGGTGATTGATCTACAGTGACCAGAACATAGTAGGATTGACCAACATGAATATCAAGAGAATCATAGATGTTTTGAATGGTGTGAGTTCCTTCCACCTCCACAAGCTTCAATTTGTGACCCTAAATCCTAAAGTTCAAAGACGATGACAATCCCACATTTTAAATCCGGATTCGGTATGTTTTTCCATGATCCACTGTAATTGATGCTTCGTTTGGTAGCCCATGACCATTAATGAGAACAGTATCAAGATTACCAAGTGATATTCTCACATCGAGCGTTCTTCGAAGGATTGTTACGTTGTTCTTGTACCAGTCACCTATAAGAAGAGTGAATACTTGGAGTTCAATCTACTTGAAATATGCAATAGAATAAGGATAGTCAAAGAACATGATTTTCAACCATTAAATTCCCTTAGAAAAAATTTGATTCCCTTTTCCCAAAGCTAGAATCGAATTTCATCGAGTTTAGGCAATCATTTGAAATTTTGCTTGTCAGGTATACATTGATTATGTTTTTCTCGACTGGTGTAATCTTTCGATGCTTTTATGAGAAAAAAAACCATTCATGATGCTTGTTGAACACTCAAATTATACCAAGAGGTTTGCATACAATCATGAATAGCCATTGTACATGTTTCTTCTATTTCTTATTGCATGGAGCATCCACAACACCGAATGTCTTCATAGCTCTATTGCAAACTTACACAAGAATAATGAGATTGCTGTTTTCTTTGGCACTGGTGTTTTCATTAGCAGTAGACATCCCTTGTGGTGCGATGCTTCTCATACCTGGGCACTTCTCATTACACCTGTTTTCTCCATGTTTGACAACTGTATCGATGCATAGTTCACAACTTAGTCTTGTGGGCTCCCTCCATGTGGCTTTGCGCTTGGGTGCTAGGATTGATTTATGTGTTGTGTATTGTGGCTAACCCGTGTTGTGTTTGATGGCAGGTATTGGAGATTGGCTCTCGACCAATAACGTTTTTCTAAACCAATCATAAATTTTAATATCATTGTTAAACACATTTTACTAGTACAAAGGCCAATTTATATCGATGAACTGGAATCAAGGCATTATAACACTGTGAAGGTGTATGGAACAAGGACTTCCACCCTTCCTATACCTCCCTCCAACAAGGAAAGTTAAAATATCAACACTATTTCTGGCATATGCAATACCGGTGCTCAGGAACAACACTTCTCGGTGCTATGGGAATAACCCCATTCCTGCAACAAGGAGAAAATTGAAAATTTAGTATATGGATACCAACAGATACTGGAGCTTCTCTAGGCATCAGATTGATGGAGAAATCATTGTCTCTTTTAGGGGGTAATCCTGGTATTTATTTAAATACATCTTCAAAATCTTTTAGGAATGAAATAATCTTCAATATTTGACACCTTATCTTTAGGTTTATGCTCCATATGTGCTGCAAATATTTGACACCCTTTTGTGTAACTTTTCTTCAACTGCAATGCTGAAATTTCTTTTATGGTTACTTCCCTGGGAATTCCCTGTACCGTCCTTAGGTTCCCTATCTCATCTAAGCAATTAAATTCCTTAATATAACAGTATATGATAGCATTGTGTTGGTCCAACCAATCCATACCAATTATAAATTCATAGGAACCTAAAGGTATGATGTTCAAATATGCCCTAGTGCTTAGTCCATTTAGGTCCATTAGACATGCCTTAACCATCTCATTAATTTTTCTTTTAGCTCTGGTAGCCATCTGGACAAACCAAGTTTTTCTGGGCTTGCTTCTTGGAAAATTTAATCTTTCCACCATATTAGGATCTATATAAATATGAATAGCTCCTGAATCAATTAACATAACAATGGTTTGGTTGTTTATCTTACCTTCCACTTCAATCATATCTGACTAAAACTCAGCTTGCTTGTTGTCTAGGGCTGCATAGATCCTAGGTACATTTATACCCATGTCCTCCATTGTATTAGCTTGTTGTACATTGTGAACAGTCCTTACGTTTTCATCTCTGTGAGGAAAATCTCTATAAATATGATCTCCCCCACAACCCCGACATTGAATAGGTGGATGCCTTAGTCTTTGCCCCATTATTTTAGTCATTCTGGTTTCTCTAGAAGCTAGATGTCCCTGAGGATTATTTCTGTAGAATGGTGGCTTAGTCCCCTTTTTCCTCTGTTCCTTCTTGTTTTTTTTCTTGTCTTCCCAAGATTTTTGGAAAGTTGGCCTTCCTTTATGTTGATCATAAAGGAATTTATCTCTCCTTATGGTCTCCTCCAATGTTTTGGGATCATCGTATTGTATCTTGTCAGTGATAAATGATGGCATCCCACTCAAATACCTTTGAATCTTAACTAGCTCTTCCTTGATGAAAGAAACATACTTTAGAAGTTCTAAAAACCTTCATTCATATTCATCTATGGTCATAATCCCAAGCTTGAGTTCAAAGAAATCCTTCATTTTCTTGTCATAGTATCTCTTAGCACCTGCACAAATTGGTCCCACCACATGGATGTCTTTCCCTTGAGATGATAGATGGAAATTCTTCCTTCTGCATGTGAAGAGTAATTATGAAATTGAAAATACTTCCTCATGCCTAGAATCCATGTATTTGCATATTCATCCTTCTTGTGCTCACCATCAAATGTAGGAGGCTCGATTTTGTTCATTTCTCCTTGTAGCTCATCCACCCCATACCTCCTCTTATGTTTCCTGACAGGGTACGAACTTGAACTACTGTGTGTTATCCTAGTGGAATTCCTTGGGGAGTGATGGTGATGTCTTCTAACACTTATTTTTCTTCTCTTGTCACCATGAGACCTATGACTTCCTGATTTTCTTGTGTTATTCTCCTTATCCATCTTCTTTTCTATTTTGGACAAGCTTTGCATTAAATTTATTTTGAAGCCCTCCTGCTGCTCCTTGGCTTTCATAATCCTCTCATTATCAACTTTATAACTTTGGACCTCCTTTTGAAAACTTTTAATAGTCTCTACCAAGTTCATGTTTTCTTCCTTTCCTTCTCCATGTCCATTTGAGTTTGTACCTTCATTACCCATATTGACATACATCCCTCTGATCTCATTTTCCTGGATGCAAGCCCCTTGCTTATCTTCCATGATTCTGGACTTTGTGTTGATCTCGTTTTGATCAAATTATTGTTAAATCTGCAAAATTTGCAGCCAAAAAAACTTGTTAGGCTAATCGATTTAACAAATTCATGAAATTATGTACAATTCTGGTTCAATAATGCATCAAAATTATTCCTTCTAATTTCCTGAAAAAAATGGACTTCTTAGATCAATTTTCTGGATGAATAGTTATATTCTACTGTTGAAGACCTTTCCAACACCTCCTTCCATGCTCAAATTTGAGTCTTGAGAAAAACGTTATGGTTATTTGAAAATTGTCCATTAATTCTTCCCAAGTTTTATGCATGGATTCTCTGCCCTTGCCTTGCTCATACAAGTACTTAGCCTCTTGGATGTTTTGCATGGTCTTCACTTTGTCCTTTCTATGAGGGAAATCCTTGTACATGTGAACTTCTTTTGGAGCTGAATTAGCTCTCAGATTTAGGTTGGATCCTCTCTTTATGTACACGGGACCTTTTTATTTCTTTATGCAAGTCCAACAAAACCCATAGTCACTTTACTCTAAGCCCCTTTCACCTAGAATCAAAACCACATGTTCTAGCCCATTTTCTTCGGTGGAGACCTCACATGACCACGATATAGAACCAAGAGCTCAACTATAAGGTGATATCCCAAGCTTTGGGAATTTGGTGGTTCGTGAATGTTCACCTTGTCAACACTCCAATATCCCGGAGTGGTTACCAACCGAATTTGTTCATAAAGTGACTTTGATCGACAGGTGTAGGTCTTCTCCCTAGCTCTGGGAATTCATCACTCTGTGATAATTCACCTTTTCAACACTCCAATATCCTAGAGTGGTTACCAGACAAATTCGGTCATAAAGTGACTTTGACTAGTGGGTGTAGGTATTCTCCCTATCCTTCCTCTCTCCAAACTCTTATGTCCAGATATAATAGTTGGAGGGGATTTTGTTCCCTCCTCCATGATCTATGGTTTATATTTACTTTGGGACTCCGGGCTTTGACAGTTTCCATGAATACAAGATGCAAATATCTCAGACTGTCAAATTGGCAAACTCCCGAAGAGTTTATGGATAAACGGTCCACACTTTTCTCCTTGGTCTATGGTTGAGATCAAATCCAAGACTCCAAGACTCTAAGCTTCAGGAGTTTTCACGACTCCAACATGAAAATATCCCAGACTGTCGAACTAGCAAACTCCCAAAGAGTTCAGGGATCAACAATCCACACTTTGTTCCTTTATCTATGGTTGAGATCAAATATGAGAATCTGAGACTCCAAGCTTCAGGAGTTTCCACAACTCCCACATGGAAATCTCCCAGACTATTGAGTTGGTGAACTGAAATCGATGGCTCACACTCCTCCCACTTCCAACGACTGTGATTAACTTTAGGCTTCGAGCTTCGTGGCTTCTCTCTCCAGACGACCACCACACTCCTGAACTTTCGAACACCAAATTAAAATCAACGGCTCACATAACTCCCACGAACAAGGAATATTATTAACTCTGAGCTTTGGGCTTTGAGGCTTCTCACTCTATATGAAAACCACACTCCCAAACTATTGAACATCAAATTGGTGAAGGGAGGATATCTACAATTGAGACTCTCCTTTAATCAAATTTTAGGATTAACTCTGGGCTTCAGGATTTGGGGCTTCTCACTCTAGACGACCACCACACTCCCAAACTATCGAACGTCGAATTGAAATCAATGACTCACACTCCTCCCATAGCCAATGACCGTGATTAACTCTAGGATTTGGGGCTTCTTTCTTGAGACGACCACCAGGCTCTCGAAATTTTGAATGCCAAATTGACGAAGGGAGGAGATCTACAGTTGAGACTCTCCTTTGATCAATGGTGTTGGGACTCAGAAATTTCGTATTTTTATCCACCTTTCCCTTCGTCATTCTTCACATTTCATCGCCCCATTAACCTTTCATGATATCATTTTCATAAATATATTTGGGTTTCACCTTATTATTTTTCACTTTATCCATTTTAGTATTAAAAAAGAATTTGTGATTAAATATTAGAAAATTGACATGTTTTCATATATATCTAAAAAATGTGTGAGCTTTGTAATGTGTAGGAATATGTGAAGGATTAATTCAAAAAGACTTCTTGAATACTTCCTCCACCATTTCAATATTTTAGTATATAATTGAAGCCTATCTCAAGGAGGAGATCATGGGTAATGGATACCATATCTTATCCAAGATAAATGAGAGATATGTGTGAGGATTTGAAGGGATCATATTTTGTAATAATGGGAAATTGGTTAAGAGAAAAGTGGATATGTAATTATGAGATGCTTATCTTCTTTTCAAAGCTCTCATGTATAAAAGAGAGTACTCTCTCTTCATGAGAGGAGGAGTTGTTATGGGATTCATGAAAATACTCTTTTTGTAAACCTACTTGTTGGAGATTAATGCAAGTTTGAATTCAATCATCTTGTGTGTCTTTTATAAGTTAGCATATGTTGATATAAAAGCTTCCATATTGGCATCAACAAGGGTCACCGATCCATCTTGGTAAGCTCATTGTAAATTATTAGTGTAGATTTTCATTTCATGTACCTGTTATTTTGATTTCATATTATTTTGTTTTGATTTCACTATTAGAATTTGTTGCAAAGTGTGGAAATGCAGAAACAATTGGATATCCATATTTCACCATACATGATACTTAATGGAGAATCCCACTACACTTACTTTTCTTTTCCATAATTTATTAGGTAACACCTTGCTAACAGATGCACAATCAAGGCCTCCATCTCTCACCCTACATGCACCTATAATGGAGTGTTGCAGATGCACAAAGTGTTAATTGTTGTTAGTTTAGTTCCTCCAGGAGATAGAATCAAAGTTCATCTTTTCCTTTCATGAGTCATCAATGAATAGGTCCATCACCTGAGTAAGAGATTTAGATCATCTGATTGTTTATGAATTTTTTCTTTCTGAATTTTGAAATGTGTGGAGAGTGTTATCTTTGAAGTGTGAAAATAGAGTGTTGAGTTTTGAATGTCTCTTGTTTATGATATAATTATCAGACGTAGATAAACTACCTGTTGTAGGCACATATAGTGCATCAACTCTACTGATTACCAATCCCAGATTAACATATAAATGAGTGTAATATACTAAACATATATTTACACCAACATTTTGGCGTCGTTGTCGGGGAGTTGTAAACGGTAATAGGTAGCATTTGAATTAGATTGATTTAATGATTTTGGATTGGTTTTATGGATTACCTAAGGGCAGAGAGAAGATGATAAGATGTGAGGAAAGATCCCATGCATCCACTTTAGTGGGGTTGCTCCAAAATTAGGTTGTCCTCTCCCTTTTATGTAGAAGCATGTTTCTCCTTATTTTATGCAAAAGTGTGTTTTTATTTATGCAAATTTAGTTTTCATTTTGTTATAAAAACAGGACCACAGAGCAATAAAATAAAACAAATGTGGAAACAAAACACAGAAGATACACAATACAAGAGAGACATAGATTTATGTGGTTCACCCAGTGTGGGCTACGTCCACCAGAGAAATTGCTAAGTCCTTCCTTTATTATTATCCAACAAATGAAGGGATACAACCTACAACAAAACCCGCTGTAACTTCCTCTTCTTTCTCTCACAGTCTCATCTCTTAGAATACAATACTTGCCACTGTTCATAGCCGTAATACATTTCCCTCATAACAGAGGGTTTCCTTCTAGGGGAAAAAAACCCTAACATAATTTCTACCGTTAGATCTGCGACCTTATAATGAACGGTCCAGATTTACAATGAAATTACAATATACATTTAGAAGGCAATTTTTCCTTCTGGGGCTTCTCCCCCGAACCCCCCAGCCGAGGGGATAGCCCCTCCGGACCCCGCAAAGGGGGTACCCCCCTCTTCACTCCTCCGCATGGAAGAGTGTACATACTTCTGGGGTGTAAATACTTCATGGGGTATAAACATGGCTGAAAGTAAAAGACCTTTGAATCGAGAAGATAATTAAGCTCCACAACCAACAATCTCCCACTTGGAGACTGATCTCAACAAATCCACCGCTGTTGTATATGATGGACTTTGAACCTTCTTGGACCTAGAAACTTTCTCATATTCATCTTCATTCTTGAAGACCAACTGAAATTGGGCAAGAGCTCAGTTTCTCCCTGGTTACTCCCTTTGTTAACATGTCTGTAGAATTCTGGCTAGTTTGTATCTTTTCCAACTTCAAATGTCCATCTTCCAAGGTGGATCGTATGAAGTGGTACCTCAAATGTATATGCTTAGTCTTCTAATGGAAGGCTGAGTTCTTTGTAAGATGAATGGCACTCTCACTGTCACAGTACAACCTGCTATTCTCTTTCTTCTTTCCCAATTCCTCCATAAACCTCTGTAACCAAATCATCTCTTTACTAGCCTCTGTAGCAACAACATACTCTGCCTCTGTTGTTGAAAGTGAAACAAACTTTTGCAGTTTTGAAATCCAACTTATTATTGTTCCACCTATAGTAAACACATACTCTGTGGTACTCCTCCTGCTATCTTTATCACCTTCCATATCTGAATCAACATATCCTTGTAGAATAATTTCTGAACCTCCAAAACATAATGCATGAGTAGTAGTACCTCTCAAATACCTGAGAATCCACTTTACTGCCTCCCAATGTTCTTTACCTGAATTGTTCATATACCTGCTCACAACTCCCACTGCATATGCAACATCTGGTCTTGTGCAAACCATTGCATACATCAAGATGCCAACTGTTGATGAATAAGGGACCCTGGACATGTATTCTATCTCCTCTTGTGTCTTGGGACAAATTTCCTTAGTTAATTTGAAATGGCTAGCCAAAGGTGTACTAACTGGTTTTTCATTTTTCATTCTAAACCTCTCCAACACCTTCTCTGTGTACTCACCCTGAGATAATGTCAATTTGCGATTTTTTCTGTCTCTTGTTATTCTCATGCCAAGGATTTTCTTTGCAACACCCAAATCCTTCATCGCAAATGAATTGGCTAATT
>ML784232.1:211925-232706 GCA_009831015.1 Picea engelmannii | reverse complement strand
TGGTTTGTTCTTACCATCGCCCGATATATATTCTTGGAGAGTTTCAGATCATTTGGAGATCTCCTTCATCAGGGTCAAACCAGCTAGGGTTTCAGTCATCCAGTGGGGCACCCCATTCAGTGGGAAATTCAGATCTATGGAGATTGAGAGGGATCTTGGAGATTCGGGCACCTGGGTTTTTCTTACCATCGCCCGATCTATATTGTTGGAGAGTTTCAGATCATTTGGAGATCTCCTTCATCAGGGTCAAACCAGCTAGGGTTTCAGTCATCCAGTGGGGCACACCATTCAATGGAGAATTCAGATCTACAGAGTTTGAGAGTGGATTTGGAAATTTGGACATCTGGGTTTTTCTTGCAGTTGCCCGATCTATCATTTCACATATTTCTCGGGATGATGGGACACTTTTGGTAGCAGGGCAGAATTATTCAGGGCTTCAGCATTCTAGCAGGACGTGGCACTTTCCATCTTGGAGGTTNAGCATTAGTACGGCTCAGATCTGCTTGATTTAGTCTTCATTGTATATCCAACCTTTGGAGGCTCATTTTGTATTGTCGGGAGCATTTTGTAGCAGCTCATATCTATTGCTTGTACGGCCATCTGAGGTTTATGCCAGATCAGTCATCTATTGTATTGATCTTCATTGCTCATAATAAAAAGGTCAGATCTTTGCTTGTGCTTCTACATCTTGAATATATTGTGATCTCCATGTGTTGATGAATCTTGTATGCACTTAAAAACTCAATAAATTAGTAGTAGTTAGTGATTCCAAGAAAGAATTTGGCTTGGGATCATTACATCTCCGCTACAGACTCCTCAAGGGATCGCAAGTCTCCCAATATGTGACTAACACAAAAAAAAATATGTGACTATTGTTAACCAACGCAACGAAAAATAGACAGTTAGGTAAGTTTAGAATGATTGTTTCCGAGATCTACTCCTGACATTCCTCCGATCTCATGATTATCACGTGCACTGACAGCTGGATTATGGGCTATTTTTTGGGTTTCCCACTAATTTTGGTGCAATGGCAGCTCAGATGAGTGCCTTCTTTGATTCCACGGGGAATTTATGGTGTGAGAAGTTGAGAGAAATTATAATCTCTTAAATGGAGGGAAGTTGAAATTGATTTTATTTTGAATTTGTAGTATATATAAACGTTGTAGTATATATAAATGCTAAAAAGGATAGAAACGTTGTAGTATATCTATTTTTCGCTCATCTTCCACTCTTTTCTTTCTTGTTCAAAAAATAATTCTCCCCTTGATCCCTCACTCTACTCGATACTAGAATCTCTAAAATAAAATAAAGAGATTAAGTGAAGTTGAGTGAAAGAAAGAGTGGTTGCGGGTTCGCTGCGCAAGAAAATTGAATTTCATTTTGGGAAGGCTTTCATCCACCAAACTGTATTCAAAAGTGAATTTCGTTTTTGACAGTCCTCCAAATTAATGCCCAAACGATGGGAAAAAAATAAATTTTTTCTTCAGTAGTCCTCCAAATTAATGCCCAAATGATGGGACAACATACGCACAAGACTGATGGTGGAGTTTTCGGGTAGTGTGGACGCCAATGGGCAGTACGTCAAAGGTAGGGGGTGGAGGTCGTTGACAACATTCACGAGGAAACTCGGGTCCCCTGATGGTGGATATGGATGGGATGAATTTATGCAACTAGGGAATTAGAAACTATGTTTATATTGCATTGGAAATCATTTACATAGTGGATACACCTTGCGTGTTCTGTTTACATTTACATATGTTTACTTTGCATTGGAAATAGAGCTAGAGTGTGTTGTGCATAAGCATTTGAAATCATATACATGGTGGCCTATTCCTAGAGCTCAAGTGGGTTGTGCAACAGGACACCCGTGAAGATAAATGTGAAGAAATATCCGTTGTCAAGTCACAAACATGATCCTTCTGTGGTCATAGAGGCCAGAAAAACAATGATTGTTGTAAATTTTTATTTATACACCTAATGTTACGTGCAACAAAAATAGTGACTGCACTAACTTCAAAGACACCTTTCTGTTGGGTAATGTTGATGTGGATGGTTTATGCTGCAATCTTGGTGATAGGCAAGTTTTATTTGTTGAACGTGTGGAAATATTTATGAGAATTTTATTATTGTATGGATATATATTTTCAATTTTATATATTTATTAATGTTTTTAACTTTACTATGGATTGAAAGTTTGTATTCTTGTTTATAGATAAGTTTAGTTTTAAAAAATGAGAAAATTTTATCCATTGCTACAAAGGGAGAATTATCCAATTGTATTTTGAAATGATAAATTTGCAGTGAAAAGTTGTAAATATTTATTTTAATGAAATAATATAATGGTGAGTCATCACAAAAAAAAAAAAAACTTAATAATAATAATAATACAAATTGAAAATGGACATTTCAATAATTCTTGAAAATGATATCGAAGTAATGATTTTACATTTACACTAACTTTGTTTCTTGAGTCACTTCAACAACAATCAACGTCAAAACTTGCACGTAAAGGGAAACAGGTAAAACACACTTTTTAAAATTTGATTTGCTCGCATTCGTACTCATTCCTGCATTTTATATTTTTCGAAGCTCTCACAGTTTTCATGGAGGATTAGTACTAAGCCTTTACAGGTTCGAAGACGATCCAATCTCATGATCGAAGTGATTTTTTAGAATCGCAAAACTTTTCAGAAAAGCATGCTTTATTAAAATCTTGAAGGAGATAAATTTTTCATCACACATGTCATGACGTTTGCCGCTACACTGCCATCTTTCAGAAAACCAATTATGCCATGACATGATCTTTTACCTTTCTCCTTCCAAGCTTATTCGTCATCCATGTATTGAAGTCCACCTTTCATTTCCTTATCCGCCATGACTTCACACACACCTATCTTTCTAAGTCGCATACATCTCTTTCTTATTTTGAGTTCATATTTTTTCCTTAAGAATAAAACCATTTAGTTCATTGCCTTGTTTTCCTTGCCATACAAACCTATTGGTACTGAGATATTTTCATCTATAGTCCTGCCAATCATTTTGTATGAACTCACATTGACTGATGTGGGATTCCTTAAGTCCCACCTTTCAACAAGTCTTGCCCCATATCTGGGATAGAGACTAGAGTCTGTTTGAGTACCTAGAGGCTTGCATGCCTTAATGGAAAGTTATCTCGCTGAAAATAATGGGAATACATCAATGTCCCTTGATTTTTAGATCTTGCAAGTGGCTCGACATCATTTCATTCATTCGCACTTCGCAATATTTACTTACGTACCTTGGCACTCATTGACATCAATGGTGAGTTTTCCTTGCATTGGTTAAAGACACTCATCAATGGTCGGTAATCCAATGAATTCTTTTCATGCTCGACATCGACACATTCATTTGCATGACTAGAATTGTACCATCAGGTTTAGCAGCGGGTAAAGACTATACACTTTTACATGACTCCATCAGTACTTGCAGCAATATTTTTCCAGCCATATGAGAGTACCACAGTTCCACTTTCATACTTCCTATTTTCCATGATTCATCAATAGCAGTTCAGATTCCTCCACTTCACATTCTCTAATCCAATAGTTACAATAGTCATCTTTCACATGATCCTGCAACAATGACATATTCCATGCTCCAATAGCCACATCAACCATATTCCTATTGCATAGTTCATCAACATTTTGGGTAAGTAGAGGTATGTTATTTTATAAACTTTAATCATATAATTCATCAACTACTAGCAATGAATAATTTGGAAAAACTCCCAAACTCCCTCACCATGCTCCCTTTCCTTTTCACTTCTATGACTCATGCCATGTTGCATGAGGACACACAACCAATTCAGCTGGGGNNGGACTATATTCACTATCATCACTCCATTTTTCCACTACCATTATTCCATTTTTCATCTCATTTACCATTTACCATTTACCAACATTTGTTTTCCAACGTTCATAAGCATTGATATACATATTGGCATGATTCACAAATATGAAAAAGGGATTTCTTATACTCAATGATGTTTCCTTATGCACATTGATAGCTTATCTCTTCCAGTAAGTATATGGGTAAATGATTATCATAACAACAAGAGAACAAATAATGAAATAAATGTTGTTAACACAAGAACCAACATTCTTTATATTCATGGTTGTCACACAAGAACCAACCATAATAAAATGTCAGTTGTTACTCATGTCATTCCCCTCCTGGAAACATTCATTATCATCACTCAAAGCCGAAATTTAGATGCCAAAATTTCTTGAGAAGATCCATGCACAGTTGCATGCAGACATGCAACAAGTTCAGTTGGGGGGTATGTTGGGACTCAGAAATGTCGTATTTTCATCCACCTTTCCCTTCATCATTCTTCACATTTCATCGCCCCATTAACCCTTCATGATATCATTTTTATAAATATATTTGGGTTTCACCTTATTATTTTCCACTTTATTCATTTTAGTATTAAAAGAGAATTTGTGATTAAATATTATAAAATTGACATGTTTTCATATATATCTCAAAAATATGTGAGCTTTGTAATGTGTAGGAATTTGTGAAGGGTTAATTCAAAAAGACTTATCGAATACTTCCTCCACCATTTCAATATTTTAGGATATAATTGAAGCCTATTTCAAGGAGGATATCATGGGGAATGGATAACATATATTATCCAAGATATATGATAGATATGTGTGAGGATTTAAAGGGATCATATTTTGTAATAATGGGAAATTGGTTGAGAGAAAAGTGGATCTGTAATTATGAGATGCTTATCTTCTTTTCAAAGCTCTCATGTATAAAAGAGAGTGCTCTCTCTTCATGAGAGGAGGAGTTGTTATAATGCAGATTGGATTCATGAAAATACTCTTTTTGTAAACCTACTTGTTGGAGATTAATGCAAGTTTGAATTCAATGATCTTGTGTTTCTTTTAGAAGTTAGCATATGCTGATCTAAAAGATTCCATGTTGGCATCGACAAGGACCACCGATATAGCTTGGCAAGCTCATTGTAAATTATTAGTGTAGATTTTCATTTCATGTACCTGTTATTTTGATTTCATATTATTTTGTTTTGATTTCACTATTAGAATTTGTTGCAAAGTGTGGAAATGCAGGAACAGTTGGATCTCCATCTTTCACCATACATGAGCTTTAATGGAGCATCCCACTACATTTAGCTTTCATTTCTAGAATTGTTTAGGTTACACCTTGCTAACACATGCACAATCAAGATGTCCATCTCTCACCCTACATGCACCTATATTGGAGTGTTGTGAATGTGCAAAGTGTTAATTGTTGTTAGTTTAGTTGCTCCAGGAGATAGAATCAGAGTTCATCTTTTCTTTTCATGAGCCAGCAATGAACAGGTCCATCACCTGAGCAAGAGCTTTAGATCATTTGCTTGTTTATGAGTTTTTCTTTCTGAATTTTGAAATGTGTGGAGAGTGTTATCTTTGAAGTGTGAAAACATAGTGTTGAGTTTCGAATGTCTCTTATTTATGCTATACTCATTAGACGTAGATAAACTACCTATTGTCAGCACATATAGTGCATCACCTCTACTGATTACAAATCCTAGATTGATATATAAATGAGTGCAATATACTAAACATATATTTACACCAACAAATGACTAGGATTAACTCCAATACTTTAGAGCTTCGAGACTTTTCACACCAAAATATATTTCACCCACAATCCTCCAGATAGCTGAATTTCAGAATACTTGGAAATCTATGGACACGTGTACCCAAAAATCGATAGTTAGGATTTACTCTGTAATTCGAGACTTTGAAGAATTCTCCACTCCGTGCAACCACAACCAAATTCTCCCAGAGTGTCGATTTTCCGAACCCCTTAGGGCTCTAACGGCTCACACTCTCTCAGTGATCTATGGTGTAGATTCACTCTAGGACTTCATAGCTTCAAGAATTTTCATATTGTTATCACATATAGTTGTCAAGGGAAATAGGTTGTCCAAGTTTGCAGTCTGCACAAGAAGCGTGAAATCGAAGTGTCCAAAATAGTCTATTTCAGGCTTGAAGCACAATCAGAAGGGTGAGATCAACTTCAACGACAGAGATCCATCGGGTGAATCGATCGAAGATGTGATTTCTTTTGGGAGGTTAAAAGTTGCTTGAAATTCAGAGCCAAAGTAAAGGCCCAAGAACAAAGGTTGAGCAAATATTTAATCTGGGTCATAGATATCATCGGGAAAGATCAACGGTGAAAATTAGTCACGGGAATTAGGAGTTCAAAACATTATTAAAGTAGTTCATAAAATATCTGAACCCCCAAAACCTGAAATCAATAGGATTCATACGATTCAGAGGGGCATGTGGCAGCAGATAAGAAATTTCTTGATTTCGTGAATCGAAGTTTCGTTGGGAGCAATGCACAAGTTTTGTGCAGCGCGAACTCCCGAAACATGAAATCGTGAAGCGCTCAAAGATTGGGCCCAAGGCCATGTGGAAAGCGGGTCCAGGAGGAAAAGTTGGCACCCATAGTGCAGAGATGGCCAAGGTGGAGTTTCAAGGAAGAAATCGCAGTCGTCGGATGCATAGAAGATTCGACTGTCGATCTGAATAGGGCCATTTCGCAATATCGAGTATCGCGAGGTTGTAGTCATGCGATGTGAAAACCCCCAAAACATGAAATCGTGATGCACCCAGGAGTTGGGCCCATGGTCACATCTCGAGGTCATATAGAGAATGAGTCTAGGAGGAAAGGTTGGCACCCATAGCATAGAGCTGACCAAGGTGGAGTTCTGAGGAAGAAATCACAGTCACCAGATGCAAAGTAGATCCAACCGTCCATATGAGTCAGACAATTTCTCAATATCAGGTATTGGGAGTTTGTAGTCAAGTGATGTGAAGGCCCCTGAAACGCAAAATTGTGATGCGCCTAGGATTTGGGCCCATGGTCATGGCCTGAGGTCACATGCATGAAAAATGTGGTGAAGGAGAAGCTGGAACCAGTAGCTTTGGGAGTGTGAAGGAAAGGGTGTGGATTTCATGAGACCTGCACCAAAATCCTAAGATGCCTGTGTGAGTTAAAGAACGAGACCATCATGGTTTCAAGGTGCTGGGTTAACTTGAAGGGATGCTAGTAGCGCATGGTAGATCCCTAGGCATTAAGCCTCGTCCTGATCTTGATGAAGGAAGTTAATGAAAAAAGGAGTGGTGGTTGAAACCTTGTCTCACTCCATAAATGGAAGGTATGGAAGGTCTGGCCGTGGGGAATGAACCGTCAACACATGGTACTCATGGGAGCAGATTTTCCTATGAAACCCATGCTAATATGAGCTTGTGTCAGACAAAATAATGCATGCATGGTCTGACAGAGAAGACACAGATGGAAAGACTTGAATGCAGGGGGGCGACCATGCCCCTTGTAGTGGTGAATTGTTCTGAGTATAAACAGTTAGTTTTGATATTTTGTTAAGGGTCAACTGGTTAATCAGGGCTCCCTATTTTATAATGTTTTGATGCCATAATTGTTCTCTGGTTATGTATTGGATTTGAGACTTTCATATTAATAGAATTCATCCTCTTTTCATCTCTTTGTAAAACATTTGCTAAAACACTCGGGCATGGAGGATCTAGTCGAGGGTTGTTATGTTTTTATAATGTAGGTTTGATTGCAGCGGTATCGTGGCCAATTTTGGTCATCTTCCTTGTGATCTTTTCCCCTCTTACATTGAATGTCTTGGGCATGGAGGATTTAGTCGAGTTGTTGTAGCTGCATGGTGATGTAGGTTTGATCATTGTGTTGGTGTGACTGTGTTGTTTGGATATATTTCAGTGTTTGAAGCTTGATCTTAAGAGTGATATTGAGCCTGAGGTTTTATTCTCCAAGGTACTTGAAGGCCTCATGCCCATAGTAGTCTTGTCCAAATTTCTTACTAAGTCTTCCCTCTGCTCATATTTAAAATCAATTCACTGACTGGAGTTAGTTATGTCCCTTACTTCCCTGTGAATTACTTGTCCATTTCTATGTTGATAGTATTCCTGTATTGAGTTTTCCCCATTTTACATCCACTCACATAAATCAAACATCCACCAAACATTCTGATGGGTACTGGGCTTATCCTCCTGCAATCTAAGGGTGACTTTCAGTGTTAACACATACCAAAATAAATTCCACCCAAAATCCTCCTGATAGTTGTATTTCTGAATACTTGGAAATCTACGGACACGTGTACCCAACAACCAATAGTCAAGATTTACTCCGGAATTCAGGACTTCGGGGGATTCTCCACTCCACACAACCATAACCAATTTCTCCCATAGTGTCAAATCGTTGAACCACTAAGGAATCCAACGGTTTGGACTCTCCCAGTGATCTGTGGTGTAGATTCACTCTGGGACTTCAAAGCTTTAGGGATTTTTCCTCCTGACGACACAAGGGTCAATTTTTCCCAAAGTGTTGAATCTCTGAATTGTGATAGCTATGAATCACGTTCCATGATGGAATATATGGATGAGATCCACTCCACTTTGGCCAATACTTATGGTCTGATAACTTTGATCAATGGTTCTCATTCTCCTATGATCATATCCAATGGCTGGTATCTTATCTCCTCTGTCATGTTCTCACCTCTTTTCTGATTTTGATACAAAATCCTAGATCTAATATTAAATCCCAAATCAATGAAGAATGTGGTTTGTCTCCTCTACGATTCCATTTCCCTCCAATGAATGATTTCTCAATATTTCAAAGGCTCGACCTTTTATCTCTCTACTACAGGGTGGACTCCTTGGCCTCTTCTTTCTTTCTCGAACCTTTGCACCTCCACTTGGCCAAATTTCTCAATTTTGCCATGAATTTAACAACATGAGTTGGTTATTTTTCCCAACTCCATGCAATTATTTCTAATTTTTACGATGGATGCACTATAACGTGAAATTTGGACACTTCGAAATAAATTCTCTATGAAATTTATCTTGAATTCAACTTGCTCGACTCATCTAGGCTCAGTGTTGAAAACTAGAGCTTTGATACCATATTGTAGCATCCCCAACATCCAACTGGGCTATGCCACGTAAAATTTTCAAACTATATACAAAATTAAAACATATATTAACTCTGCAAATGCCCATATTCATATAGAATAATAATGAAAATACACATGCAACACACACAGGAAAAACCCATAAAATAAATGAATAAATAATAATGCAGCATGTAATTTAACACACAATTGACACTTATCTTGGTAAAAATATCACCAACTATGTGCATACCTTCCACGTTCCTCCCAACCTTATACCACACTGCTCAAAACTCTTAGCAATGGATTACCCCCGATATGGGACTAAACTCCACCTTGGTAAAAGAATTCCTAACCAGGCTGATGTATCTCAAACAACAGGAATAACTCCATCACATATGCCAAATCAAACTAACAACCTATAGTCCATCATTCCCTACATGCCTGTCCCACCCCATAAAATGTGCCCCTTATCTGCTCAACAATCCTTTGGCTGCCCTACTTCCTTTATGGGGCTTCAACAACAAGCCAGACAAGAAGTCTCAAAGCCCTATAGCTACAATTTGAAACCTTTGGGAAATTAATTCCCACCAATACCTAGAGAGGATTTATCACGAGCCTGACAACCTGCCTCCTCAATATCCCACGGGCCTGACAACTGGTTTCTTTAGCCCATCTCTTAAGTTAACCAGGTACAGGTACATGTATGGGTTTGGTACTGGTTTGGGTAAGGTACATGTACACTGCTAGTAATAGAAAGGTATGGAGGAAAACTGAAATTCATGAGTGAAAAATGGTGGAATGCTGGGAAAATGAACTAATTCCCAACTATATGTATGCATGTTCCCAACTTGACACTTTTCATGTTGATATCTACTTTGTCCCACTTGTCCTCATCCTTAGAACTTAGGATAAAATAATTATTCATACTTTATACTTTAAGGAATATTAATATAATCTTCACTTTTGGCTTAATCTCCCTAGCTTAGCCCCTTATCCTTAACATTTATCCCCCTTTCCCTAACTAGTGGAGTTTAGTCCCCCATACTCTTTTACATGGTTAGTCTACTGCAGTGATGTGTTTTTCATTAATATTTGCATGTGAATACATTTACGTTTACATTATAGATATATTGTCCTTTATACATCTCACTCACCATCCTAGGTACATTTGTATTTGCATTTACAGTTAGGGTTCGTCCTAGGGGTATTACAATCCAGGGATCTCTTTAAATACATCATTATACTATTTCATTACTATGCAGTCTTTCACACCTGACACTTTATCCTTAGGTGCCTCTTCCATGTGCACTGCGGATACTTGACACCCTTTCCTATAAATTTTCTTCAATTGCAAAGTCACAACTTCTTTGACAATCACATCTCTTAGAATTCCCTGAAATGATATCAAATTTCCTTTCTTGTCCTAGAAATTTAATGCCTTATTATAATAATCTAGGACAACATGTTGTTAATCCAACCAATCTATACCAATGAGGAAATCATTTCAGCCCAAAGGTATACTATTCAAATTAGCATTTGTGCATTGTCCATTCATCTTCAATGGGCATGCCTTAACCATATCATTGATTTTCCTTTTTTCTCCTGTAGCTAAATTCCCCAACAAATTTTTCCCCAGCTTGCTTCTCGACAGATGGAATATTTCCACCATTTTTAGGATCTAGATAACTATGACTAGATCTTGAGTATATTAAAATAGTAATGGGTTGGTCATTAATCTTACCTTCCACCTCGATCATGTGTGACTGGAAATCAACATGCTTTATATCCAGTGCTTTTAAATCCTTGGCACATTTCTACCCATGTCCTCCATTTTCACACCTTGTTGTACATTGTGCACAATCCTTTCTTTATCACCTCGTTGAGAACAATTTTTGTGCATATCATTTCCGCCGCAACCCTAACATTGCATAGGTTGTTACCATGAATTTTGACCCACTATTTCCGACATTTTGGGCTCCTGGAGAGTCATCTTTCCTTGCACATTATTTATGAAAAATGGTGTCTTGGATCCCTTCTTCCTTTGTTCCTGTTAGGGTCCTAACCTACACATAGGTAGAACAATATATTCGGATGTAATAAAGGTAAATATTAATAAGGCCTTTCAATAAAATAGAATAAGGCGGATGTAAGAATATCTAATAAAATCTTTTGCTTCTAGAAGGGTCTTCCTCTAGATGCTTCTTTTTAGTATAAATAGGAGTCGAGGGTATGAGAACCCTAGCTTGGATATTATTGTAATAGAGATCTGCTCAACTGGAGGTTGCCCCCTCGAAGAGGCCCATGAACATTTCTTTCAGATTCAAAGTGTTATTTATGTTGTTATTCTTATATCATTTCAGTGTTATTATGGTGAATGTTCTGGTTATATTGTTGTTAATCTGCCATTACTAGCATTTTATTTCAGTTCTGCATACATTTTATATATGGAATATTACAAGTGGTATCAGAGAACTTTCCTTGGCAGAAAGTGTGGGTTAATTTTTTTTTCAGGGTAGAGACATATTCCGATGTCTTTAAGACACAAAGATCTGTCGTTACACGCATAAACCCACGGTTGAGGGATTCATACATGCAAGAAATACAGGTGGTACTTAAGCACACATCTGTTGGCCACCCTTGTAACCCCTGTTGGTACTCCTTCGAGTGGTAGCACATCAAAAAACACTTGTGTATGGATCGACCTAGATTACATGAAGCCCTCTTTAGATAAACTGATCGACCGCCTGACTGCTATAGTGTCACCGAGAACAACACTCAGGAAGATACTCTCTAGTACCTGGGTAGTCGGGTAGTATGACTAAGGATACGGTCTATCCTCCTTATTTAGTGCCCTGAGATATTGGGCCAAGTACTACTATTGGAACCCACACGTATATCAGAGAGCTATAGCATAGGGAAAACCCTTGTCTGTAGAACCCTTGAATACCTAACCCTTGGGGGACATAAACATAAACAAATTAAAATAGACAAGATCTATTGCCACGCAACTGTGTTCGGGTTGCCAAGTAAATACACATTTCTTTCTAGTTAAGCATTTGGGCATCTCTTCTCTGCAATATTATTCAGACGAGAGTATAACTATGTAAAACAAAAAAAAAAGTCCGGAAATTTTTTCATCATTATTTGAGACCTATTCCATTGGATTCATCTCTTTGCCCTTATCACATTCATCCATATCATTTTTTTTGGCCAAAATTTTTTACCCCGCCCACCCCTTTTCAGTTTCCTCATCCTCATGGCCCATACTCATAGCCAAGACTTGGAAGCTCGCTTCAACACCTTGCAATCTGGTCTCATTGAGACCCAACAAGAAGTGAAACAACTCAATGCCAATGTTTCCTCCATCAATAAAACCATGTAGTCTTCAATGGGGGAAATCAAACAAGACCTCACCACCCATCTTGAATCAGTCTTTTCGACACTCTACACCAAACTACATATCTCTACAGATAACCCTTCCTCTTCCTCACCTCCACATACTGAAGGTGACCATTCCTCTCATTGCCATACCTTGCAGAACCGTCACTTTCAACATGACCTACGCCTTCCGTAGATATATGTGACCAAATTTGATGGCTCGGACCCCACTGGTTGGGTAACCCAAATGGAACATTACTTCTCTTTATATGACATTACAGATGACTTGGCCAAACTCCAGTATGGTGTTCTCCATCTAGATCAAGAACGTTGGCAATGGTGGAAATGGAGAAAAACTTCTTGTCAAGGGTATATTGCTTGGACACACTTTGTGGCAGAGATTTATCAACGCTTTGACACTGACACCAACCATTTGGGCCATTTGACAAAGATGAAACAATCAAGAACAATGGAAGACTTTATAGCTTCCTTTGAGTGCCTGGATTTTAGAACGGAGGGCATGTCTGATGCCTTTTTCTGAGAGTGAGCGGCCTCAAGGATGAAAGTTGGGCCCATGTCCTCATGGCTCGAACTAAGAGTTGGGTGGAGGCTACCAAAAAAGATAAAGAATCACAACAGGTTGCATCTTCTCAAAACCACAAACCCTCCTTTATCCCTTGCTTTAAACCAGTAAATCCCACTACTCCCTCTGCTCCACTAAAGATCCAAAAATTGACCAGGGATGAAATGGTTGAACACCAACTTGATGTAGGAGAATTGTGCAAAGCCCAAAGCATGTGGCTAATCCAAAGAAATAGTTGGACGAACAGAAGAAGAAAAAGAGCAGGTTTTCATAAGACCAGTTTTTGAATTTTGAAACGAAAGGCATTAATGTAATAGTTAGGAAGATGGCGTACTTCGCATTTATATCTTGGAGATTGTAAATAGACTTGGGGAAATTACTCTGTCATTTGTATTGAGGCATTTAAGTCTATTAATGTGAGAGTAGGTAGATATGAATGTTAGATTAGATAGTTTAGAGAATAGGAGGGAAAATAGATATAGACACCCTCATTCTTGTGTTGTTGTATTATTAGCATAGAGAAGAAGAGGAGAACTATAGTAGAGAGTTGAAAGGAGAAGTCCATGTACAGGAGATTGAATTAATACAAGAAGCTTTGAATTAGATTTCATGGTGTTATGATGTTTTATGTTTATACATGGTAAATGGTATGCTTACAGTGGTTTCATTCTCTTTGTTATGCATTTGTTATGATGCTATGTTGTGTTGAATGTATGATTTCATATTGAATGTATGAATTCTGAGAGAGAAAGTGAATGAGTTTCAATTGTTTCTCATCCTGAGAGATTTCTTGCAAGGAGTGCAGTGAAACGTTTGCAAGGTGTGCATTAACAAAGGTTCTGAATTCTATCTCTGACAGCTCAAGAGGGATACTGTTGTTCTCATTCCAATAGAAGTGCAAGTGAAGCACAGAATCCGTGCAAGGTGTGCGTAGGTTGGTTAAAATCTTAGAACTTATCAACCAAGAGGAGAGTTGAAGGATTGTTGTTGCAGGGAGTGCACAGAGTCGAAAGATCAAATACTCAAGAGTATTTGAAAGTTTGCCACAAGGAGTGCGAGCAGGAACACTTTTGGAGATTTGAGTTTGCGAGTTAAAGCTCCAGGAGGAATAGGGCCCTTGAAGTATCCAAAAGGAGACATGATAGAATTTATCTCGGAGAAGTAAATCTCAAGAGGGAGGACGTTTATTCATCTCAAAGAAGCTATTGAGGAAGAAATTGAATGGTTGGGATTCTCTGTGGAGAACTCATGAAGCCGCGAGGACTGTAGGATCCAGAGGAGTTGTAGGGTGGATAAGGTTTGGACGAATCCATTCCATTGGTGTCAAGATTCACGTCGACAGTTGATCGTGATCTATCTAAGATGTCATATCATTTCGGCGTTTCAGGGATCATGACGACAAGGAGTTGAGAACGGTAGAACGAAATTCCGAAAGTCACGAGTTATGACAGGAATTGGCGGGGAGTTTCGGGATTTCGGCACTTCGGGTGTTGGGAAACTGAGGAGGTAGCATCTTGGGATCTAGAGTTTCAAACTCCCAATACCCAAAAGCCAAAAATAAAGCAGGTCGTCGGATTGAGCGAGGCTCGTGCAACACATGGCACATCTATCAGGTGGGGACCACAAGGGTGACAGGTGGCATGTACTCGTGCATTAAGGGGTCAACCCATAGTTTCCCTATCACATCTCAGGATTTCATAGGAAAAGAGCACGAGAGCTCAACTCTTCAATTTGTGAGATTACGAGCTGCGGAAGATGCTTGTGCCAGGGCCAATTGTGGTCATGTGGAGGTGAAGTTCGTACCTTGTGCTTGTTCACATAAGGGGGTTTCAAAAGGACCTATGGATCAATTCTTTGAACGTTCCGATAGGGATCTGAAAGAGCCACTTCGTTTCAAGGAGATTTGAAAGATCCTGTGAGCGAATCTCGGCCTGCGGGTTTGGGGTCTGCATCAATTGTGGTATCAGAGCACAAAAAAGGTTCTTTTCTTTCTGTAGCAGAGGAAAAGAGAAAATTTTATGGCTATGCCACCGAGAAGAAGATATAGGCCAGTCCCTGATCCGGCAGTGGAAAGGGAAATGCGCAAATTACGTGCCAGGCTTGATGCCATTGATACAACACAGAAGTGCACAATTAATTCTAGAGATATCAGTGAAGCTGACAGTGAAAATGAAGCTAGAAACAAAGGAGAAGAATTTTCAATGGAAGATGATATGGATGAATGCCTATTCAGGGTTGTTGCTAGGATAAGTGCCGGAGCAAAAATTGGCATTCCAGTATATGAAGGAAACCTGGATGTTGAATATCTTCTAGACTGGATTAGAGATTTGGATAAATACTTCGACTATGAGGATGTCGAGGAAGATAGGAAGGTCAAACATTCTATCACTAGACTTAAAGGGCATGCAACACTATGGTGGGATGAACTGCAAGCTGACAGACGCTGCAAAGGCAAGCAAAAAATCAAAAGCTGGGATAGAATGGTTGCGAAGATGAAAGCCAAATTCATACCCAAGGATTATCAAATCACTCAGTTTCGGAGGATGCAGAACTTGAGACAGAAGTTGATGTCAGTGAAGGAATACATTCAAGAGTTCTACAAGATAAACATCAGAGAAGGTCATTGGGAAAGAGATGGTGAAAAGGTTTCCAGGTACATGAATGGTCTGAGATATGACATCCAAGATGAGATGAGCATGATGATCATTCAGAATGTAGAAGATTCTTATCAAATGGCTCTAAAAGATGAAGAGAATCTGAGCCGAAAGCAAGGTCAAGGAGGCCGAAGCAGAAGTCAATCCAAAGGCAAAACAATTGCCCAAGACAGAACTCAAAAACCTAAAGAAGAGGGGAAGAAACCTCAAACTCAAACTGAGAGAGGAGGAAGCTCACAGAGAGGGCAGTATGCCGATATAAGCACTTTTCCTCGAGCTATAGGAAGAGGAAGAGGCAGAGGAGGTGAAGTGAAATGTTTTTTCTGTGGGAAAACAGACATAAATCTTATGAGTGTCCAGAAAGGAAGAAAGATGGTGGTAAAACTCACATTGTCGAAGCTCAAAGATAGAATCAAAGACATAATGTTGAAAAGGATGCTGAGGGTGGAAGATCCTTAATGATGAGGAAAGTTTTGTTAATGCCAGAGAAGGAGGCAAAGAACCCATCCCAAAGAAACAGTCTGTTTCAAACTGTGTGTAAAACAAAATATAGAGTATGCAAAGTCATTGTGGGCAGTGGTAGCATAGACAATCTCGTTTCTACAGATATGGCAGAAAATATGGAGCTGGAAATTGTTGTACATCCAAGCCCATATAGAGCTTCGTGGCTACAAAAAGGACATCAAGTAAATGTCACTAAACAATGTTTAGTTGAATTTAAAATAGGAGGATATAAGGATGAAATATTATGTGATGTCATTCCCATGGATGTTTGTCATATATTGCTAGGTAGACCGTGGCAATATGACAGAAATGTGGTTCATGATGGGAGAAATAACACATACACCCTGGAGAAGAAAGGAAGGACTCACATGTTGTTGTTGATTAAGGATAAAGAAGTGAAACTAGACGTGAGCAACACTGTACTTCTCATGAGTGGGAAGGAACTTCTTAATGAGGTTAAGAAGAAGGAAGACACAAAATTTATTGTGGTCAGGAAGCCTAGAATTGTTTTGACCAGTACAAGAGTGGATGATTTACCAGAGGAAATCCAGGAGTTACTGGAAGATTTCGTTGATATAGTAGTGGACGAACTACCTTGTTCATTGCCACCGATCAGGAGCATAAGCCATCACATTGATCTTATACCTTGAGCCAGTTTACCAAACAAAGAAACATATAGGTTGACACCGCAGGAAAATGAAGAAGTCAAGAGATAGGTCCAGGATTTAATGGACAAAGGATTGGTTAGAGAGAGCTTGAGTCCATGCACTATTCCAACAGTGCTCAGCCCAAAGAAATATGGAGGATGGAGAATGTGTATCGACTCAAGGGCGATCAATAAGATCACCATCAGATACAAAATTCCATTGCCAAGGATGGACGATTTGATGGATTTCTTGAGTGGAGCAAGATTTTTTTCAAAGATTGATTTGAAAAGCGGATATCATCAAATTCGCATGAGAGAAGCTGATGAGTGGAAGATAACATTCAAGATGAATGAAGGGCTATATGAATGGCTTGTTATGCCATTTGGCTTAACAAATGCGCCTAGTACTTTCATGAGATTGATGAATGAAGTCCTGAAGGATTTCATAGGGAAATTCGTTATCATATATCTTGATGATATACTAATTTTCAGCAAGACAGAAGCAGAGCACTTAAAGCATTTATCTGTAGTGATGAGGAGGTTATAGCAAGAGAAATTGTTGATAAATATGAAGAAATCATCATTTATGAGGATGAAACTCATTTATTTGGGTTTTTTTATCTCTGCAAATGAGCTGAAAATGGATCCGGAAAAGGTGAATGCAATTAAGAATTGGCCATCACCAAAAAGTGTGTTTGAAGTTCGAATCTTCCATCGTTTAGCTAGTTGCTACAGGAAATTCATTTGAAATTTCAGTGGAATTAGTGCACCAATGATGGATACGGTGAAGAAAAGACATAAATATTTTCACTGGACAGAGGAAGTAGAGAAGAGTTCCAATCTACTAAAGAAGAAAATCACTGAGCAACCAATTTTGGTTTTGCCATATTTCAGCAAGACATTTCAGGTCAAGTGTGACGCGTGTGGATTTGCAATAGGAGCGGTATTGAGCCAAGATGACAGGCCAATCGCATACTTTAGTGAAAAATTGAATGAAGCAAAGGTTAAGTACTGCACATATGAAAAGGAATTCTATGCAGTCATACAAGCGCTGAAGAAATGGAGACACTATTTGGTTCCTAAAGAGTTTGTTTTGTATAGTGATAATCATGCTTTACAATTCGTGACTCAACAGGAGAAGTTGAACCAAAAACATGCTAAATGGGTTGAATACATGCATAATTTTACTTTTGTAACTAAGCATATTTCTGGGACTGCTAACAAAGTTGTTGATGCTTTGAGCAAGAAATGTTTGCTTATGCAAGAATTCAGAGTCAAAACTTTGGATTTTGATAACCTCAAATAAATGTACAAAGATGACCCAGATTTTAAGGAAGCGTATGAGGCGTCTGAGAATCCAATTCTCAGGGACAGAATCCAGTGGAACGAATACACGATCGAGGATGGATTATTGTTTAGGGGCAATTATCTATATATTCCAAAATGCTCCATGAAGGAGAACCTGCTGAAAGAAAAACACAGTGGAGGATGTTGGCAAATATTTAACAGACAGCGCATGCTTCTTTTCTTGTCATTGATGGCAAGTACAACAATGAAGATGGCATGAGTAAATAAAGTATGTAATAGATGGGCATTATGAGAAGACATTGCAGAGAAGATTCGAATAATCTCAGAAGAGATAGTGCATATGATTGTTGGCAGATCATCGATGGCAAGATCAGAGTAAGCGGAACAAAGTAAGCTTGGGAGGAGAAGCATTTCTGATCATTGGATCCCATTCAAAATTCCTAAAATAAGTAGGACCGTCCATCTTCAGGCAGGACACATGGCGAAAGATCATCATGTCGCTGACTGGAACGTCAAAGGAACGAGGTTCCCTAACCTCTTGAATTCACGATATGCGAAATCGTGAAACTATCTTAGCAGTTAGTTCGAGGTTTGTTTTGGACCGTTGATTTGAGCTCCATCTCGGAGATTCACCTATCATGACTTGGAGAGGCAAGAAACATAACCATCAAAATCACAATATGCGAAATCGTGATTTAATCGCAGTCGTCAGATCAAGGTGTGATCTGGACCGTTGATCTGACTCCATTTCAGAGTTTCGCGAATCGGGACTTGGAGAGGCAAGAAACATAACCACAAGAATGTCGAAATTGTGATATGATCTGAGCCATTGAATTAAGATCAGATCTGGACCGTCGAATCATAGGACAAGTCACTGAATTGGAGTCAACAGAGCATGGTGTGGAAACTCGCGAGATGCGAGATCGCAATAAGATCTGGACTGTCGGATCTATGGAGATTTCAACCGTCGATCAAACTCGATGAAGTTTATAAACTCGTGAAATATGAAGCGCCTTTTCGCACAGCCTATGGTCACTGCCGGTGGTCATGAGAAGGGAAGGATTCAGTTCAGATAAGCTCCATTTCGGAGTTTCGGGGATCGCGACTTGGAGAGTCGATATGTCTCATCTCCAGATTCATGAAATGAAAATTCACGAAAAGCACTTTATGCATAAGAAATTGGTCATGGCCATGGTCATATAGAGGAAGGAGATAGCGTAGAAAAGCTCTATATCGGAGTTTCGGAGATCGCGACATGAAGTGTCGAGACACTTGGCCACAGGAATGCTGAAATGCCGAAACCCGATTTAAAGGAAAGATTAATAAAGTTCATCCAACGATATAGATAAAATTGAATATGATCGGAGGGCTACTGTTCTCTCTCACAGTTAATTCATTAGTTACAAATCAATTAGCAAAACTGATTCATGATTCCTGATCGGTTGGCGTTTAAGTTTCTTAGACGGTTTTTCTTTTGGCTCAAAAGATTCAAAGTGTAACTGTTGTGTGTGTGATGCATAAAAGAAAACAGATATAGACTGTGCGGGGTTGGTTGTTCTGGATGAAAAATGAATTAAACTGTAAGAAAGGGAGAATCACAGGATGCGCAGTGTGAGACTGAAAATATGCGTAGTGTGAGATAAAACTCAGAGAAGAGTAATAGATGAGGAAAATACTTGAAGCAGAGCAGAATGACAAAACAAGTTGAAGTAGAGCAAAATTGCAGAACAGACAAAGGAAGAGAAGAATTGCAGAACAATTAGAAGAAGACCAGATTTACAGAACAGAGAAGAAGTGGTAAGAATCGATTTATCTGTGTAGTTGGTTGTTTAATTATTCATTTATATTCCAGGGTGGTTGGGAGGTGCTAGGGAGGACTGTTGTCCTCAGAGGTTCAAGTGGGAGCTTGAACACAGGGAGTTGTAGCTTTCATCTGGTTGCAGCCAGAGAAACGAGGGTGGCAGGGTGGTGCAAGGGAGAACAAGTGTTCTTTGTTATACAAGTTGGAGCTTGTGTAACTAGAAGTTGGTGCTTCCATCCAGTTGATGCTGGAACATTAGGGGAGTTGGTGCTTCCTTCTAGTGGGTGATAGAGAGATAAGAGATTCGGTGCTCTCAAACAAGTTGTAGCTTGTAAAACAGAGGTAGCAGCCTCACATTGAGTTGGTGCTCAATTATAGATGATGTATAGAACTTAAAAGACTTCCTATCATTTCGAAGAAGAAGAGGTTTTCTCCCTTTATGGTTTTCCTTGTGAAAATTTGTCTTTGTGTATACCTTATGTGTGACTGATGCTCATTAATTTTATTGTCCATATGCTGTATAATGTTGATGATCACTTGAAGAAAGATTTAGAATGTATTAATAGACTTAAAATTGTTTAAGCACAATAACAACTGATTCACAACTGATTCACCCCTCCCCTCTCAGTTGTCTTAGTAATTTCAACAATTGGTATCAGAGTGGGTTTCTTTTATTCAAAGGTAGATCTGTAAGCTTAAACATGATAAGTCATGAAGGGACTTCAGCCTCTAAGCCCCCTCTGTTTGATAGAACAAATTTTTCCTTCTGGAAGATTAGAATGAGAACATACTTAATGGCCTTGGGTGCTGATGTTTGGGATGTAGTAGAGACTGGATACAGAAATCATGGTGTGCTAGCCTCCAAGGACGATAAGTTAGAGTTTATTTTTAATGCTAAATGAATGAATG
>ML784232.1:176589-210116 GCA_009831015.1 Picea engelmannii | reverse complement strand
CTCATCTCAGGCCACACAGTGACAAGACTCCTTATGAACTATGGTTTGGAAGACCTGCTTCAATCAAGCATTTTAAAGTCTTCGGGAGTAAATGTTATATCAAGAACAATGATGAAAATATTGGCAAATATGATGACAGGGATAATGAAGGTATCTTCTTGGGTTATGCTACAAATAGTAAAGGGTACAGATGCTACAATAAGAGACTACATAAACTAGTTGATTGTATAGACATAAAAGTTGATGAAGAAATCCTAGTCAAGAATGTAGGTAGTGTTGAACCAAGAACAAAAGATATAGTTGAAGATGAAGATGAACAGGTCCAAGGATCAGAAAAGGAAGAACCTAAATCAGATGAAGATACGAATACTCAGACTGACACAAATCAACAGAAAGGAGCAAAATCACCTCTCAGAATTATTAGAAAGAATCATCCTAAAAATCAGATAATTGGGGATATAAATAAAGGAGTTCAGACAAGAAGGAAATTGATTAAAGACTCAGAAAAATCTCATGTTTCCTTTTTATATATGACTGAACCTAAATTTTTTGAGGAAGCTAGCCAGGATGATGATTGGATTAGAGCAATGAATGAAGAGCTTGATCAAATTGAAAAGAAAAATACTTGGGAGCTTGTCCCTAGACCTGAAGATAAGAATGTAATAGGTTCCAAATGGGTGTTCAAGAATAAAATGAATGAAAAAGGGCAAGTTGTTAGAAATAAATCCAGACTGGTCTGTAAAGGGTATGCACAAGTTGAAGGTTAGGACTTTGATGAAACCTTTGCACCAGTGGTAAGATTGGAAGCCATCATAATGTTTCTTGCCTATTCATGTCATAAAAACTTTAAAGTTTATAAGATGGAGGTTAAGTCAACATTTCTTAATGGAGATCTAGAGGAAGAAGTATATATGGAGCAACCTGAAGGATTCTCATTGATATATAATCCTAATTATGTTTGTAAGATGAAGAAGGCCTTATATGGACTAAAACAAGCACCACGAGCTTGGTATTATAGACTGGACAAAGTTTTACAAGAAAAAGGGTTCAAGAAAGGTATTGTTGACAATAACCTTTACATTAAGTCTGAAGGTGATAATTTACTAGTTGTTTTGGTTTATGTAGATGATATTATTTTTGGATGTACTAATGAATCATCTATACAGTGGTTTGCTAACTCTATGCAAATAGAGTTTGAGATGTCCATGATAGGAGAACTATCATATTTTCTTGGCTTACAAGTAAAACAAAGTTCTGCAGGAATATTTATCTGTCAAGAAAAATATTTGAAAGAGATGTTAAAGAAATTTCAGATGGAATATTCCTCTCCTGTTAGTACACCTATGGTGGTTGGTTGCAAGCTGAGTAAAGATGATATCTCACCTGATGTTGATCAAAGGACATATCACTCTATGATAGGCAGTCTTCTGTACATCACAACATCCTATCTTGATATAATGCAAGTTGTTGGAATGGTAGGTCGTTATCAGTCTGCTCCTAAACAAAGTCATTTGGTAGCTATCAAAAGGATATTCAAATACTTGAATGGAACAATGACTTATAGTCTGTGGTATCCCAGAAATTAGAATTTCCAGTTAACTGCTTATTCAGATGCAAATTGGGCAAACTGTGTTGATGAGAGAAAAAACACCAGTGGAGGAGCATTCTTTCTGGGTGACTCATTAGTTGCATGGCTTAGTAAAAAGCAAGGATCCATTTCATTATCAACTACAGAGGAAGACTACATTGCTACTGCTACTTGCTACACACAAATTTTATGGATGATACAAACTCTTGCAGATTTGAAGGTAACTTACACTGATCCCATTCCAATTCACTGTGATAACACCAGTGCCATTAGTGTCTCCAAGAATCCTGTTCTTCATTCCAAGACTAAGCATATTCCAATAAAGTACCATTTTCTCAGAGAATAAGTTACAAACATAATTGTTCAACTGAATTATATACCCTCTACAGAACATATTGAAGATATATTTACAAAACCATTAGCAGCAAACCCTTTTGGATATCTTCGTCAAAAGTTGGGGGTTATAATTTCTTTTGTCTAATTTGTTCACCTGGTCAGGGGGAATACTTATTTCATATATGGTGTATTTCTAAGATGCTTCTAGTTGACAGGGGGAGTATGTACTACAACAGCTCAGGGGGAGCATGTTTCTTCTTTGACATTGATGTCAAAGGAGGAGAAAGTGTGGTAATTTATTTCAGGATGTGATTTGAAGGATACTACAAGAAAGTTACAGTGGTTGCAGGATGTGATTTCAAGGATACTACAGGAAAGTTATAGTGGTTTCCATCAATGCTAAAGGGGGAGAATGTTGGCAAATATTTAACAGACAATGCATGCTTGTTTGCTTGTCATTGATGGAAAGTACAACAATGAAGATGGAATGAGTACAGAAAGTATGTAATAGATGGGCATTATGAGAAGATGCTGCAGAGAAGATTTGAATAAGCTCAGAAGAGATAGTGCAGAGGATTGTTGGCAGATCATCGATGGTAAGATCAGAGTAAGTGGAACAAAGTAAGCTCGGGAGGAGAAGCATTTCTGATCGTTGGATCCCATTCAAAATTCTCGAAAGAAGAAGGATCGTCCATCTTCAGGCAGGACACGTGGCGAAACATCATCATGTCGCTGACAGGAAAGTCAAAGGAACGAGGTTCCCTAACCTCTTGAATTCACGATATGCGAAATCGCGAAACTATCTTAGCCATCAATTCGAGGTTTGTTCTGGACTGTTGATTTGAGCTCCATCTTGGAGCTTTGCCTATCACGACTTGGAGAGGAAAGAAACATAACCATTGAAATCGCGATATGTGAAATCAAAATTTAATCGTAGCTGTCATATCAAGGTGTGATCTGGATCGTTGATCCGACTCCATTTCGGAGTTTCGCGAATCGCGACTTGGAGAGGCAAGAAACATAACCACAAGAACGTTGAAATCACGATATGCGAAATCATGATATGATCTAAGCCATTGAATTAAGATCAGATCTGGACCGTCGAATCATAGGAAACTCACTGACTTGGAGTCAACGGAGCATGGTGTGGAAACTCACAAGATGCGAGATCGTGATAAGATATGGACTATCGGATCTATGGAGATTTCAACCATCGATCAGACTCGATGAAGTTTATAAACTTGTGAAATATGAAGTGCCTTTTGGCACAGCCTATGGTCACCACCGGTGGTCACGAGAAGGGAGGGAGTCAGTTCAGATAAGCTCCATTTCAGATTTTCGGGGATCACGACTTGGAGAGTCGAGATGCCTCATCTCCAGATTCATGAAATGCGAATTCACACAAGCACTTTATGCATAAGCACTTGGTCATGGCCATGGTCATATAGAGGAAGGAGCTAGCGCAGAAAATCTCTATATTGGAGTTTCGGAGATCGCGACATGATGTGTTGAGACACTTGGCCACAAGAATGCCGAAATGCTGAAACCCAATTTAAAGGAAAGATTAATAAAGTTCATCCAACAGTGCAGATAAACTTGAATATGATTGAAGGGCTACTATTCTCTCTCACAGTTAATTCATCAGTTATGAATCAGTTAGCAAAACTGATTCATGATTCCTGATCGGTTGGCGTTTCAGTTGCTTAGACGGTTTTTATTTTGGATCAGAAGATTTGAAGTGTAATTGATGTGGGTGTGATGCATAAAAGAAAACAGATACAGATTGTGCAGGGTTGGTTGTTCTGGATGAAAAATGAATTAAACTGTAAGAAAGGAAAAATCACAGGATGCGCAGTGTGAGACTAAAAATATGCACAGTGTGAGACTGAAAATATGTGCAGTGTGAGATAAAACTCAGAGAAGAGTAATAGATGAGGAAAATACTTGAAGCAAAGCAGAATGACAGAACAAGTTGAAGTAGAGTAGAATTGCAGAACAGACAAAGGAAGTGAAGAATTGCAAAACACTTAGAAGAATACCATATTTACAGAACAAAGAAGAAGTGGTAAGAATCAATTTATCTGTGTAGTTGGTTATTTAATTATTCATTTATATTCCAGGGTGGTTGGGAGGTGCTAGGTAGGACGGTTGTCCTCAGAGGTTCAAGTGGGATCTTGAACACAGGGAGTTGTAGCTTCCATCTGGTTGCATCCAGAGAAACCAGGGTGGCAAGGTGGTGCAAGGGAGAACAAGTGTTCTTTGTTATACAGGTTGGAGCTTGTGTAACTAGAAGTTGGTGCTTCCATCTAGTTGGTGCTAGAACATTAGGGGAGTTGGTGCTTCCTTCTAGTGGGTGCTAGAGAAACAAGAGAGTCGGTTCTCTCAAACAAGTTGCAGCTTGTAAAACAGAGGTAGCAGCCTCAGATTGAGTTGGTGCTCAATTATAGATGATGTACAGAACTTAAAACACTGCCTATCATTTCGAAGAAGAAGAGGTTTTCTCCCTTTATGGGTTTCCTCGTGAAAATTTGTCTCTGTGTATACCTTATGTATGACTGATGCGCATTAATTTTATTGTCCATATGTTGTATAATGTTGATGATCACTTGAAGAAAGATTAAGAATGTATTAATAGACTTAAAATTATTTAAGCACAATAATAACTGATTCACCCCCCCCCTCTCAGTTGTCTTAGTAATTTCAACAGAGGATTGGCCAGACACTTTGGTCATGATAAGACATTCTCAAAATTGAATGGATCGTTTTTTTGGCCAGGGATGAGGACAGATGTTAAGAAATTTGTGGACATATGCAGAATTTGTCAACACACAAAAGGGAAAAGGCAGAACATGGGGTTATATCAACCATTACCCATACTAGAAAGACCGTGGGATGCAGTGAGCATGGATTTAATATTGGGACTACCAAGAATGCAAAGAGGTTGTGATTTGATCTTTGTGGTAGTATAAATATTTTCCAAGATGGCACATTTCATACCATGCTAGAAAACCAATGAAGCAACTCATATTGCGAACCTGTTTTTCAAGGAAGTCGTCAGACTTCACAGCTTGCCAAGGAGTATTGTTTCAGATCGAGATACCAAGTTCGTGGGACATTTCTGGAGGACTTTATGGAAGAATATAAGGAAATTTTTTTCATTTAGCTCAGCGTATCATCCTCAGACGGATGGGCAGACAGAAGTTGTGAAAAAGAACTTAGGATATTTGCTAAGGAGCCTAGTGATTGAACACCACAGTCAATGGGATCATATTCTTCCATAGGCAGAATTTTCTTACAATGATTCAATCAACATAAGCACAGGGTAGAGTCCATTCTAGATTGTATATTGAATGCAGCCAAGGGGAGTTTCTAAATTGAGAGATTCAGAACAAAAGGGATTCAGGAGTGCTAGCGCAGATAATTTTGTAGAAGCAATGAAGGAGCTTCACAGTCGAGTCAAGGAGCGATTGCAAAGTTCAATCCAAGAATATAAGTGCAGAGTAGATCAACACATGCAAGAAATTCAATTTGAAGTTGGTGATCTGATTCTTGCACATATGAGGAAGGAAAGGTTCCCAAGAGGATCATATAGTAATATGAAGATGAAAAATATTGGACCATGCAAGGTCATGAAGAAACTTGGGGCAAACGCGTATGAGATTGAATTACCCGATGGGGTTGGAATTTCTCCGATATTCAATGTTGCGGATTTGTACCCTTACAGAGCTAGAGAAGCAGGAGCAGAGGATGAAAAGACAGAGGTTCAATGGACAAAACAAATATAGAAATCATAATTGACAAGAGAGTCAGCAGGAAGACCAGGAGAAAGGAGTATTTTGAATACTTTGTCAAATGGAAGGGACATCTAGTTGAGGATGCTAGTTGGGAAGATGAGGCGTAAATTCAGAAGCATGGACAGACTGTGCAAGAGCTCATGAAGAGGAGTTCATGAAATTTTTTCAAGCGAGGGAGTATGATGCAGGATCATCATGCAAATTCCAAAACACGCGACTAAGCCAAAGAAATAGCTGGACACGCGGAAGAAGAAAAAGAGCACGTTTTCATAAGACCCGTTTTTGAATTTTGAAATGAAAGGCATTAATGTAATAGTTAGGAAGATGTCGTACTTCAAATTTATATCTTGGATATTGTAAACAGACCTGGGGAAATTACTCCCATCTGTCATTTGTATTGAGGCATTTAAGTCTGTTGATGTGAGAGTAGGTAGATATGAATGTTAGATTAGACAGTTTAGAGAATAGGAGGGAAAACAGATATAAACACCCACATTCTTGTGTTGTTGTATTATTAGCATAGAGAATAAGAGGAGAACTGTAATAGAGAGTTGAAAGGAGAAGTCCATGTACAGGAGCTTGAATTAATATAAGAAGCTTTGGATCAGATTTCATGGTGTTATGATGTTTTCTGTTTAAACATGGTGAATGGTATGCTTACAGTTGTTTCATTCTCTCTGTTATGCATTTTTTATGATGCTATGTTGTGTTGAATGTATGATTTCATATTGAATGTATGAAGTCTGAGAGATAAAGTGAACGCGTTTCAATTGTTTCTCATCCTGAGAGAGTTCCTGCAAGGAGTGAAGTGAAACGTCCACAAGGTGTGCATTGACAAAGGTTCTTAATTCTATCTTTGATAGCTCAGGAGTGATACCGTTGTTCTCATTCCAAAAAAAGTGCAAGTGAAGCACAGAAGCCGTGCAAGGTGTGCACAGGCTGGTTAAAATCTTAGAACTTATCAACCAAGAGGAGAGTTGAAGGACTATTGTTGCAGGGAGTGCACAGAGTCGAAAGATCAAATACTCAGGAGTATTTGAATGTCTGCCGCAAGGAGTGCAAGCAAGAACCCTTTTGGATATTTGAGTTTGCGAGTTAAAGCTCGAGAAGGAATAGGACCCTTGAAGTATCCAAATGGAGACAATATAGAATTTATCTCGTAGAAGTAAAGATGAGGAGGGAGGACACTAATTCATCTCGAAGAATCTATTGAGGAAGAAATTGAATGGTCGGGATTCTCTGTGGAGAACTTGCGAAGCTGCGAGGACCGTAGGATCTAGAGGAGTTGCAGGGAAGATAAGGTTTGGATGAATCCATTCCATTGGTGTCAAGATTCATGTCGACCGTTGATCATGATCTGTTTGAGCTGTCAGATCATTTCGACATTTCGGGTATCCTGACGACAAGGACTTGAGAACAGTAGAATGAAAGTCCCGAAGTCGTGAGTTGCGAGAGGAATTGGCGTGGAGTTTCAGGATTTTGACACTTCAGGTGTTGGGAAACCGAGGAGGTAGCATCTTGGGATCGAGAGTTCCGAACTCCCGATACCCAGAAGCCCGATAAAAAGAAGGTCATCGGATTGAGCGAGGCTCGTGTAACACGTGGCACATCTATTAGGTGGGGACTACAAGGGTGACAGGTGGCATGTACTCACACATCGAGGGGTCAACCCATAGTTTCCCTATCACATCTTGGGATTTTGTAGGAAAAGAGCACGAGAGCTCAATGCTTCAATTCATGAGATTGCGAGTTGCAGAAGACGCTTGTGCCAGGGCCAATTATGGTCATGTGGAGGTGAAGCTCGTACCTTGTGCCTGTTCACATAAGGGGGTTTCAAAAGGACCTGTGGATAGATTCGTTGAAGGTTACGATAGGGATCCAAAAGAGCCACTTTGGCTCAAGGAGATTTGAACGATCCCGTGAGCGGATCTCGGCCTGCGTGTTGGGGGTTTGCACCAATTGTGGTATCAGAGAACAGAAAAAGTTCTTTTCTTTATGTAGCAAAGGAAAAGAGAACATTTTATAACTATGTTTCCGAGAAGAAGAGATAGGCCAATGCCTGATCCAATAGTGGAAATGGAAATGCATGAATTACGTGCCAGGCTTGATTCCATGGAGACAACATAGAGGTGCACAGTTAACACTGGATATATCATCAAAGATGACAGTGAAAATGAAGCTGGAAATGAAGGAGAATAATTTGTAGTCGAATATGTTGTGGATGAATGCCTATTCAGGGCAATTGCCAGGATAGGTGCCAGAGAAAAAATGGATATTCCAGTATATCAAGAAAACCTGGATGTTGAAGAGCTTCTAGACTAGATTAGAGCTCTGGATAAATACTTCGACTATGAGGATGTCGAGGAAGATAGGAAGGTCAAACATGTTGTCACTAGACTTAAAGGGGATGCAACACTATGGTGGGATGAACTGCAAGCTGACAGACGCTGCAAAGGCAAGTAGAAAATCAAAAGCTGGGATAGAATGGTTGCGAAGATGAAATCCAAATTCATACCCAAGGATTATCAAATCACTCTGTTTCGAAGGATGTAGAACTTGAGACAGAAGTTGATGTCAGTGAAGGAATACATTGAAGAGTTCTACAAGATAAACATCAGAGAAGGTCATCGGGAAAGCAATGATGAAAAGGTTTCCAGGTACATGAATGGTTTGATATATGACATCCAAGACGAGATGAGCATGATGATCATTTGGAATGTAGAATATGCTTATCAAATGGCTCTGAAAGCTTAAGCGAAGCTGAGCCGAAATCAAGGTCAAGGAGGCCGAAGCAGAAGTCAAGCCAGAGGCAAAACAATTGCCCAAGACAGAACTCAGAAACCTAAAGAAGAGGGGAAGAAACCTCAAACTCAAACTGGGAGAGGAGGAAGCTCACAGAGAGGGTAGTATGCCGATAGAAACACTTTTTTCTCGAGCTAGAGGAAGAGGAAGAGGCAGAGGAGGTGAAGTGAAATGTTTTATCTGTGGGAAAAACATACTAAATTATTATGAGTGTCCAGAAAGGAAGAAAGATGGTGGTGAAACTCACATTGTCGAAGCTCAAAGACGGAATGTTGAGGCAGAGGATGCTGAGGGTGGAAGATCCTTAATGATGGGGAAATTTCTCTTAATGCCAGAGAAGGAGGCAGAGAACCCAGCCAAAAGAAACAGTCTATTTTGGACTGCATGCAAAACAAAAGATAGAGTATGCAAAGTCATCGTGGACAGCGGTAGCACAAACAATCTCGTTTCTACAGAGATGGAAGAAAAGATGGAGCTGGAAACTATTGTACATCCAAGCCCGTACAGAGTTTCTTGGCTACAAAAAGGACATCAGGTAAATGTCACTAAACAATGTTTAGTTGAATTTAAAATAGGAGGATATAAGGATGAAATATTATGTGATGTCATTCCCATGGATATTTGTCATCTATTGCCGGGTAGACCATGGAAATATGACAGAAATGTGGTTCATGATGGGAGAAATAACACATACACCCTAGAGAAGAATGGAAGGACTCACATGTTTTTGTCGATTAAGGATAATGAAGTGAAACCATAGGTGAGAAACAATGTACTTCTCATGAGTGGGAAGGAACTTTTTAATGAGGTTAAGAAGAAGGAAGACACAAAATTTATTGTGGTCAGGAAGCCTAGAATTGTTTTGACCAGTACAAGAGTGGATGATTTACTAGAGGAAATCCATGAGTTACTGGAAGAGTTCGTTGATATAGTATTGGACGAACTACCTAGTTCGTTACCACCGATCAGGAGTATAATCCATCACATTGATCTTATACCTGGAGCCAGTTTACCAAACAAAGCAACATATAGGTTGACATCGCAGGAGAATGAATAATTCTAGAGACAGGTCCAAGATTTAATGGACAAAGGATTGGTTAGAGAGAGCTTGAGTCCATGCACTATTCCAACAGTTCTTAGCCCAAAGAAAGATGGAGGCTGGAGAATGTGTACAGACTCAAGGGTGATCAATAAGATCACCATCATATACAGATTTTCATTGCCAAGGATGGAAGATTTGATGGATTGCTTGAGTGGAGCAAGATTTTTTTCAAAGATTGATTTGAAAAGCAGATATCATCAAATTCGCATGAGAGAAGGTGATGAGTGGAAGACAACATTCAAGACAAATGAAGGGTTGTATGAATGGCTTGTTATGCCATTTGGATTAACAAATGCACCTAGTACTTTCATGAGATTGATGAATGAAGTCCTAAAGGATTTCATAGGGAAATTCGTTATCATATATCTTGATGATATACTGATTTTCAGCAAGGCAAAAGCATAGCACTTAAAGCATTTAGCTGCAGTGATGAGGAGGTTATAGCAAGAGAAATTGCTGATAAATATGAAGAAATCATCATTTATGAGGACAAAACTCATTTATTTGGGTTTTGTTATCTCTGCAAATGAGCTGAAAATGGATCCGGAAAAGGTGAACACAATTAAGAATTGGCCATCACCGAAAAGTGTGTTTGAAGTTCGAAGCTTCCATCGTTTAACTAGTTTCTACAAGAAATTCATCCGAAATTTTAGTGGAATTAGTGCACCAATGATGGATACAGTGAAGAAAAGACATAAATCTTTTCACTGGAAAGAGGAAGTAGAGAAGAGTTTCAATCTGCTGAAGAAGAAGATCACTGAGCAGCCAATTTTGGTTTTTCCATATTTCAGCAAGACATTTCAGGTCAAGTGTGATGCGAGTGGATTTGCAATAGGAGCGGTATTGAGCCAAGATGACAGGAAAATCACATACTTTAGTGAAAAACTGAATGAAGCGAAGGTTAAGTACTCCACATATGACAAGGAATTCTATGCAGTCATACAAGCACTGAAGAAATGGAGAGACTATTTGGTTCCTAAAGAGTTTGTTTTGTACAATGATAATCATGCTTTACAATTCGTGACTCAACAGGAGAAGTTGAACCAAAAACATGCTAAATGGGTTGAATACATGCAAAATTTTACTTTTGTAATTAAGCATATTTCTGGGACTGCTAAAAAAGTTGTTGATGCTTTGAGTAGGAAATGTTTGCTTATGCAGGAATTCAGAGTCAAAACTTTGGGTTTTGATAACCTCAAAGAAATGTACAGAGATGACCCAGATTTTAAGGAAGCGTATGAGGCGTTTGAGAATCCAATTCTCAGGGACAGAATCTAGTGGACCGAATACACGATCTAGGATGGATTATTGTTTAGGGGCAATCAACTATGTATTCCAAAATTCTCCATGAGGGAGAACCTGTTGAAAGAAAAACATAGTGGAGGATTGGCCGGACACTTCGGTCATGATAAGACGTTCTCAAAATTGAATGGCTCATATTTTTGGCCAGGGATGAGGATAGATGTTAAGAAATTTGTGGACAGATGTAGAGTTTGTCAACACACAAAAGAGAAAAGGCAGAACACAGGGTTATACCAACCATTACCCATACCAGAAAGACCGTGGGACGTAGTGAGCATGGATTTCATATTGGGACTGCCAAGAACACAAAGAGGTTGTGATTTGATCTTTGTGGTAGTAGACAGATTTTCCAAGATGGCACATTTCATACCATGCCAGAAAACCAGTGACACAACTCATATTGTGAACCTGTTTTTCAAGGAAGTCGTCAGACTTCATGACTTGCCAAGGAGTATTGTTTCGGGTCGAGATACCAAGTTCGTGGGACATTTCTGGAGGACTTTATGGAAGAAGCTGAGGACAAGTTTGTCATTTATCTCAGCGTATCATCCTCAGATGGATGGGAAGACAAAAGTTGTGAATAAGAGCTTAGGAGATTTTCTAAGGAGCCTAGTGACTGAACACCATAGTCAATGGGATCATATTCTACCACATGCATAATTTGCTTACAATGATTCAATCAACAGAAGCACAGGGCAGAGTCCATTCCAAATTGTATATGGAATGTAGCCAAGGGGATTTTTTGAATTAAGATATTCAGAACAAAATTAATTCAGGAGTGCTAGCCTAGAGAATTTTGTAGAAGCAATGAAGGAGCTTCACAGCCGAGTCAAGGAGCGATTGCAAAGTTTGAGCCAAGAATATAAGCGCATAGCAGATCAACACAGGCGAGAACTTCAATTTGAAGTTGGTGATCTGATTCTTGAACATTTGAGGAAGGAAAGTTTCCCAAGAGGAACATATAATAAGTTGAAGATGAAAAATATTGGACCATGCAAGGTCATGAAGAAACTTGGGGCAAACGAGTATGAGATTGAATTACCCGATGGGGTCGGAATTTCCTCGATATTCAATGTTGTGGATTTGTACCCTTACAGAGCTGGAGAAGCAGGAGAAGAGGATGAAAATATGGAGGTTCAATGGACAAAACAAATATAGAAAGCATAATTGACAAGAGAGTCAGTAGGAAGACCAGGAGAAAGGAGTATTTTGAATACTTGGTTAAATGGAAGGGACATCCAGTTGAATATGCCAGCTGGGAAGATGAGGTGGAAATTCAAAAGCATGGACAGACCGTGCAAGAGCTCATGAACATGAGTTCATGAAACTTTTTCAAGCGAGGGAGTATGATGCAGGAGTATCATGCAAATCCCAAAGCACGCGACTAAGCCAAAGAAATAGTTGGACGCGCAGAAGAAGAAACAAAGCACATTTTCATAAGACCCATTTTTTAATTTTGAAACGAAAGGCATTAATGTAATAGTTAGGAAGATGGCGTACTTCGCATTTATATCTTGGAGATTGTAAACAGACCTGGGGAAATTACTCCCATCTGCCATTTGTATTGAGGCATTTAAGTTTGTTAATGTGAGAGTAGGTAGGTATGAATGTTAGATTAGACAGTTTAGAGAATAGGAGGGAAAACAGATATAGACACCCTCATTCTTGTGTTGTTGTATTATTAGCATAGAGAAGAAGAGGAGAATTGTAGCAGAGAGTTGAAAGGAGAATTCCATGTACAAGAGCTTGAATTAATATAAGAAGCTTTGAATCAGATTTCATGGTGTTATGATTTTTTTTGTTTATACATGGTGAATGGCATGCTTATAGTTGTTTCATTCTCTCTGTTATGCATTTGTTATGATGCTATGTTGTGTTGAATGTATGATTTCACATTGAATGTATGAAGTCTGAGAGAGAAAGTGAATGAGTTTCAATTATTTCTCATCCTAAGAGAGTTCCTGCAAGGAGTGAAGTGAAACGTCTGCAAGTTGTGCGTTAACAAAGGTTCTGAATTCTATCTCTGACAACTCAGGAGGGATACCGTTGTTCTCATTCCAACAAAAGTGCAAGTGAAGCACAGAAGCTGTGCAAGGTATGCACAAGCTGGTTAAAATCTTAGAACTTATCAACAAAGAGGAGAGTTGAAGGACTATTGTTGTAGGGAGTGCACATAGTCAAAATATCAAATACTCAGGAGTATTTGAAAGTCTACCGCAAGGAGTGTGAGCAGGAACCCTTTTGGAGATTTGAGTTTGCAAGTTAAAGGTCGAGGAGGAATGGGACCCTTGAAGTATCCAAAGGGAGACAGGATAGTAGTTATCTCGTAGAAGTAAAGCTGAGGAGGGAGGATGTTGATTCGTCTCGAAGAAGCTATTGAAGAAGAAATTGAACGGTCGGGATTCTCCATGGAGAACTCGCAAATCCACGAGGACCGTAGGATCCAGAGGATTTGTAGGGAGGATAAGGTTTGGATGAATCCATTCCATTGGTTTCAAGATTCACGTCAACCGTTGATCATGATCTGTCTGAGTCGTCAGATCATTTCGACGTTTCAAGGATCTTGACGTCAAGGAGTTGAGCACAGTAGAACAAAAGTCCCGAAGTCACGAGTTGCAACAGGAATTAGCATGGAGTTTCGGAATTTAGACACTTCGGGTGTTGGGAAACCAAGAAGGTAGCATCTTGGGATCGAGAGTTCCGAAATCCCAATACCCAGAAGCCCAAAATAAAGCAGGTCGTCAGATTGAGCGAGGCTCTTGCAACACATTCCACATATGTCAGGTGGTGACCACAAGGGTGACAGGTGGAGTGTACTCACACATTGAGGGGTCAACCCATAGTTTCCCTATCACATCTCAGGATTTCGTAGCAAAAGAGAACGAGATCTCAATGCTTCAATTCGTGAGATTGCGAGTTGTGGAATACGCTTGTGCCAGGGCCAGTTGTGGTCATGTGGAGGTGAAGCTCATACCTTGTGCCTGTTCGCATAAGGGGGTTTCAGAAGGACTTGTGGATCGATTCGTTGAAGGTTCCGATAGGGATCCGAAAGAACCACTTTGGCTCAAGGAGATTTGAATGATCCTGTGAGTGGATCTCGGCCTGTGGGTTGGGGGTCTGCATCACAACTCAAAGGCCTTTGTTATAACTGTGATGACAAATATTTCCCGGGCCACAAGTGTAAAGAACAAAATCTTTTTATGGCCATCTCCAAGGAGATTTCGGAAGAAGATGAAGAAACCCCCTTTGTGTCTGAGTCACCTGAATCCACTGACATAACCCCTCCCTCAGACCCTCCCGGAGTAGAACCAGTGATTTCCCTCAATGCTCTCACTGACTTCTCTGCTCCCCAAACCCTCAAGATAATTGGTTACATCAAGCATCAGAAGGTCATCATTCTAGTTGATAGTGGCATCACCCATAATTTTGTTCATCACCGCATTGCCCAAGAAACTCATTGCTACATCCATTCCGTTAATAATTTCCAAATCATGATTGCCAATGGTGGTTCCATGAAAGGTGGAGGGCATTGTGAAAATGTGTGTCTCCAAATTGGTGACTACCACCTGTAATCCCATATGTTTGTTATTGACATGGGAGGTTGTGACATTGTGTTGGGTGCAGACTGGCTAAGAATTGTGGGTCCCATTCTCATGTATTTTAAAGACTTAACCATGCAATTCGACCAGGAGGGACACCAATATAAGTTCCAAGGCATCATTGTTGGTTCACCTGAGATCATTAGTTCCCATTGCATGTAAAAGCTGCTAAAAAAGGGTCATTCTAGTGTTATCACCCAACTCCATGCCATACAAGCAACAGAGACACCCTTGGTACCGCAAGACCTTGAAGCCATCCTTTCTAAACATCAATTGGTCTTTTCCACTACCCGAGGCCTCCTTACTTCCCGTGTTGTTCATGATCATTCCATTCCCCTTGTACCTGGAAGCCTTCCTCTCAATATATGTCTGTATCGTCACCCCTTTTCCAAAAAAAATGAAATTGAGAAAATGGTCCAGGAACTCCTTAATGCAAGCGTTATCCGCCCTAGTACAAGCCCCTACTCGTCTCCTGTGGTCATGGTCCTGAAGAAAGAAGGTTCTTGGAAAATATGTCCTGACTTCCATGCCCTCAACAAACTTACCATCAAAGAAAAATTCCCCATTCCTATCATTGATGACCTCTTGGATGAATTGAGTGGTGCCCAATTCTTCACTAAATTGGATCTCTGTTCAAGATACCAGCAGATACGTATGAAAGAGGCAGACATTCCCAAGACTTACTTTAGAACTCATGAGGGCCACTATGAGGTTTTGGTAATGCCCTTTGGCTTGTGTAATGCCCCCTCCACCTTCCAAAGCCTCATGAATCATGTCTCCCATCCTTTTCTCTGCCATTTTGTCTTAGTTTTCTTTGATGATATCCTCATCTATAACAAAACCTGGACATACTATATTGCTCATGTGGATCGAGTTCTCCATCTACTCTCTTAGCACCAACTTTTCCTGAAACAGTCTAAATGTTCTTTTGGCGCCTCAGAAGTAGAATACTTGGGTCATCTGGTTGGAAAAGATGGCATCAGGGTGGATCCTAAAAATATTGAATCTATGCAAGACTGGCCTCACCCAAAGACTCTTAAGAGCTTGCGTAGATTTCTAGGCTTAATAGGGTATTATCGCATGTTTGTTAAGAATTATGGGAAGATTGCAACACCTCACTGCTCTCCTCAAAAATAAATCTTTCACTTGGACTACAGCCGTTTCTCAAGCTTTTCAGACCTTGAAGATGGCCATGTGCACCACTCCAATCCTCACCCTTTCCGATTTCACAAAGACCTTTGTGTAGGAATGTGATGCCTCAGGGAAAGGAATTGGTGTTGTCCTTATGCAAGAGGTTCGACCTTTGGCCTTTACCAGCAAGCAACTATCTGAAAGAAATCTGGGAAAATCCATCTATGAAAAGGAAATGTTGGCTATTCTTCATGTCATGGATCTATGGAATCCTTATCTATTGGGGAAACGTTTCCAAATTAAGAAAGACCATCAAAGCCTCAAGTATTTTTTGGAACAACGCATTTCCTCCCCAGAACAACAAAAATGGGTGACTAAACTCTTTGGATATGATTATGAGATCATTTATAAGAAATAAAAAGACAATGTGGTTGTAGATGCACTTTCCTGAAAATATGAAGACGAAGGATCCCTTTTTTCTCTTTCATTCATTGTACCAGATTGGATCCAAGTCATTCGCCAAGAATGGCTACAAGATCCCAAAAGTTCAGAGTTGATCCACAAATTGTAGTCCAAGGCTCCAACTTCCCTAGGGTACTCTTGGCTCCATGAGGAACTTCGATACAAAGGCCATTTGTATTTAAGTAAACAATCAAAGATTAAATCCATGGTACTTTCTGAGCTTCATGCTACACCCACAGCAGGGCACTCTGTGTTCACCAAAACCTATGACAGGGTCAAACGTTCCTTTTTCTGGGATGGTATGAAACAGGACATTCGTAATTTTGTAGCTAAATGTGATGTGTGTCAACGCAACAAGGGAGAAACAGTCAAATCGTCGGGCACACTACAACTGCTCCCGATTCCACCTACTATTTGGAAGGATATCTCTATGGATTTTATTACCGGCTTACCCAAATCAGGAAATAAATCCGTCATCATGGTGGTTGTTGATCGCCTTTCTAAGTATGCTCATTTCTGCGCCCTTCAACACTCATTTACAACATCCACTGTGGCTCAAATATTCATGGATCAGGTCTTCAATCTTCATGGCATGCTGCACTCTATTGTTTTTTATCACGCCCCAACTTTCACAAGCTCTTTTTGGCAAGAATTGTTCAAGATACAAGGCACTGAATTGCATCTTAGCACATCTTATCATCCCCAGACGAATGGCTAAACGAAATTTGTCAACAAGTGTTTGGAAACATATTTGAGTTGTTTTGCCTCGTAAAAGATAAATCAATGGGCTCAATGGTTACCCCTAGCTGAATGGTGGTACAACACTTCATACCATACAGCTACATGCATGACTCCTTTTGAAGCGGTACATGGACAGATTCCACCTTCAGTTCTCTCATACTTACTGGGTACCTTGAAGGTCCAAGCAGTTGACCTAACACTTACAGCTCGAGAGGCTATTCTCTATACCCTCAAAGCAAATTTGGTCATGGCACAGAATCACATGAAGAAGCAAGCAGATCAAGGTCGCTCTAAACGTCAATTTGCAGAAGGGGATCAGGTGTTTCTTCGTCTGCAACCTTACAAGCAAACTTCCCTCAAGGTCAAGCATTGTCAGAAGCTAGCGCCCAAATTTTATGGTCCTTATACCATACTCAAGCATGTGGGACAAGTCGCCTATCAGTTAGCTTTGCCCAACAATTCGAAGCTACATCCTATTTTTCATGTTTCATGATTAAAGAAGGTGATTGGAGCTAAGTGCCAAATTCAAACCAACCTTCCAGAGTTAGCTGAAGAAGGATCCATTTGGCTACAACCAGAAGAAATTTTGGACCAGCATGAGTGTCGCCTACATCAGAGAACAATCAAGGAAGTGCTATTATAGTGGAAATATACAACTCCAGCAGACGCCACTTGGGAACTAGCTACCATTCTGTAGCAATTTCCTCATCTCAAGCCTTGAGGACAAGGCTGTTTTTAAGGGGGAAGATATGTTAGGGTACTAACCTACACATAGGTAGAACAATATATTCGGATGTAATAAAGATCAATATTAATAAGGCCTTTCAATAAAATAGAATAAGGTGGATGTAAGAAGACCTAATAGAAGCTTTCGCTTCTGGAAGGATCATCCTCTAGATGCTTCTTTTTAGTATAAATAGGAGTCGAGGGTATGAGAACCCTAGCTTGGATATTATTGTAATAGAGTTATGCTCAACTAGAGGTTTCCCCCTTGAAGAGGCCCGTGAACATTGCTTTCAGATTCAAAGTGTTATTTCTGTTGTTGTTCTTATATCATTTCAGTGTTATTATGGTGAATGTTCTAGTTATATTGTTGTTATTCTACCATTACTATCATTTTATTTCAGTTCCACATACATTTTATATTTGGAATATTACAGTTCCACCTTACTTTTCATCTTGTCTTCCCAAGCCTTTTGGAAAGTCAGTCTTCCCCTTTGTTTCTCATAAAGAAACTTAGCGTGCCTTATGGTGTCTTCCAACATTTTAGGGTCATCATACTGTATATTCTCACTGATAAATGAGGTAAAACCACTCAAATATATCTAAATATTTACCTATTAATCCTTTATTAAAGGAACATAATATAAGAATTCCAAAAATCTTCTTTCATACTCGTCAATTGTCATGCTTCTAAGCTTGAGTTCAAAGAACACCTTCATTTTCCTATCATAGTACTGGATGGTTAAGTATTTATTTTGGAAATATCTCTTGAACTCTCTCCAAGTCACTTTATTCTCATCAGTATGTTGCACTTGCACATATTGATCACACCACATTGATGCCTTTCCCTTTAACTGATAGATAGCAATTCACCCTTCTTCCTACGCAGAATAGTTATGCAGCTGGAAGTAATTTCTCATACCCAACAAGCAAGTCTTTGCATCTTCATCCTTCTTGTGCTCTCCGTCAAAGGTAGGAGGCTTAATCTGATTCATTTCCACCTATATCTCTCCCACCCTAGTCCTTCTCTTATTCTTTTTGATAGGATATAGAGTTGATCGTGTCTTCCTAAAAGAATGCTTACCAACACTTATTTCTTCTCTTATTTTCTCATCATGAGACCTACAACTTGTTGATTTACTCATCTCTGTCTCCTTATCCATATTTTTTTATATTCTATTTAGGCTCTGCATCAATTTGACGTTGAAGTCATCTTGCTATGCCTTGGATCTCATCAGACTTTCATTATCAGCCTTATAACTCTGGACATATTTTTGCAATATTTTTACATTTTCTACCAAGTTCATGCACTCCCCCTTGGATTTCGTACCATCATCACCCAAACCGACATATATATCTCCAAATTCATCATTAGGACTATAAGTCTTCTACAAAAATTCCATGATTTTAACCTTATGCACTAAATATATCGTGATCTATTCACTGAAAATTATGCAAAATGTGCAAGAAATTAAGATTTGTTAGATGGTTTCAGGAAACAACTACATGAAAAATCTACACCAATTTGTCATAATCCTTTCGCTTGGATTTCTTTAATGATTTTAACATACCAACTCTAGTGTGCACACCCACACATAATTGTTCTTACACACAACAAAATTTTATACTTCCCATCCATGGATTTATGCACAAACTAAACTCAACATTGAATGACACCAATTCTTAGTGCACTCATATATTCATGTTAATATCTGGCCCATACAAGTCCAATGTTGAACCTATGCCTTGATATCAATCTGTAACATCCCCAACCACCCCTAGACTAGGCCATGTCACTCCATAAAACCCTCTAACAAATTTCTGATACCACTTTGTAACATACCCAGTCTCCTACTAAGTCTTGTTACCACCTTACACATGCTCTAAGTCAACCAAACTGTAACATTCCCAACATACCACTAACTAATTTTACACTAGAAGTACATTGCATAGAATCTCTTTTAATGCAATCCACACAGTTTCACTTGAAGTAATGCACTCAATCCAAGTTTGATTCACACTACACAACCTATAAAAGCAGAAGAAACAATTTATTTTAATACAACCTTACGTATAGGAATTTATTCAAACAACTATGCACACCGACATACTGAGCACACAATGCAAATTTGCGCATAACCACTTGGGCGACATGCACCACTTATGTTCCTACTATGCATGGGTTCTAATTCCTTAACCACACACACATGAGTTCCAACTTCTTGATACAACAAGATACAATCCTATGCACCCGACCACTCAATCCTTTTCTTGCATTATTCACAACCAATTTTACAATATTATCTTAGAAGGAAAGGATCTCATGCTATTATATACTCATGCACCACTACAAAACAGGCTATAAGCATCATACATACAGGTGCAAGCAACATTAAACAAAATAAAAACAAATACTTATATGTAACAACATACAAGAATTAACCCATGTCAAACATAGACAAATATGCACACAATAAACCATACAAGCACATAAAAAAACTTATCTTTTATAAAAGTCACCAATTGTGACCTTGACTCAGACATTCCTCCCAACCATATACATTGTTTCTCATAAAATTTCAGCAACAGGTCACCCTCGAGTTGGGGCTCAAATCCACTAGGGAAAAAAGCATCTTAGCAACCAAATATGGTTTGAAATTCAACAGAATTTCTTAATCCTAAGTGCCCACTGCTGCAACTAGCCCACAGTCCCTCATTCCCCTTGTGCCTATCACACCCAAGGAAGTGTTTCCCTTCTCTACTTTCCAGTCCCTCGGTTGCCCCACTTCCCTTTCCAAGGTTACCAACAACAAGTCGGACATGATGTCTCTGAGCCCTATGACTAATGTTGAGTGTACCACAAAAAAATTCTCAACAAAACTCTCACTTGGACAGTGTGCCCATGGGTCTGTAAACCACTCCACAATAGCTAGTCTCTCACCTAGAGAGACTGCTCACGGTCTTTCAACTCGACTCTTCGACAATATCTCTAAATACATCCCCCACAAATCCCTACAAGCTTATTTATGCAGATAAGGTAATAATTGGATTTTCCATACATTCTGACCCCCTTCTACTCATCAGAGCCTATTACATGAATAATAATCATCCTCCCCCCAAAACACACTAAGGAAAAAAATATATATTGCATGCCTTCCACTTGACACTTGTCACCTTCAAAAATAACATTAAGCCACTTGGTGACCCATTTCCTATCCTTTGGAACTTGGGATAAAATAATAATATATTTGACATTACACGTTTCCCATAAATATTATAAAATAATCACTAAGACTTACGACTCACCCCATTTTCCCTTTTCTGGTGGAGTAGTCCCCCCATCTCTTTTTCATCTGAGTCAGTCACCACGCAATGATGCAATATCATATTAATAAACATGATTATATTTACATGTATAGGAGCATTTACATATCTGAATCCATGCTCACCAACTTCATAATCATGCAGGCTCCCTGGCCTCAAAACATAAACCTTCATTCCCGTAAACTAACCCAAGTGTGGGCAAAGTAGTGCAATGTGCACACTTTCCTAAGTGCACACAACACACAAAATGTACACATCTTGTATTTATAAAAATTCTTTGTGCACTTACTCTGATGCATGCAACACCAAATTTGGGTGTCCTTGGATCACCAGCCTAAATGTACATTACATTTACACTTGGTACCAATCGACTCACCAACCTATATGTACAATTAGAAAGGGTTCCATATCAAGGACACTACATGAAAATTGATTTTATCACCAATCTACCTAGAAAAATAAAGAAACATGATTATCTCATGGTGGTGGTAGATAATCTCACTAAAACAAATCATTTTATTTTGGTGAAGCTAATTCACAAAGAAACCAACATTGCAAATATTTACATGAGAGAAATTGTCATGCTACATGGTGTTCCTAAGGCAAGTGTTTTCGACAGAGATCCCAAATTTACATCAAATTTATGGAAAGGATTATTTAAAGGATTTGGAAACTAGGACAAATCTTACTTTTAGCACAACATATCATTAAGAGTCAGAGGGACAAATCGAGAGAGTTAATCGGGTGATTGAAGATATGCTAAGGATGTATATGATGGATAAACCATCAAAATGGGAAGATTGTCTACTCTTAATTGAATTTGCTTATAATAATGAGTATAAGACATCTTTAAATATGATCCCATTTGAAGGATTATATGTTATAAAGTGAAACACGCCAATGAGTTGGGACAACCCAACAGACAGAGTAGTGGTTGGGCCATAATAGCTCATGGAAATGGAAGAACATATGGTAAAAATAAAGAATAATTTAATTGTTCCACAAGATAGGAAAATAATTTATGATGATAAGGGTAGAACTCACAAATATTTTAAAGTGGGTGACCAAGTGTTATTAAAAGTGAAGGCCAAGAGAAGTTCCTTGAAGTTGAGAAACTATTCAGAGATGATAGCACATTATTGTGGACCATTTGAAATCTTGGAGAGGATTGGTCATGTTTCATAAATGCTTTCACTACCTACATACATGTGCATTAATAATGTATTCCATGTTTCTTTACTTAAAAAGTATGTTCCTGATGATAATAATGTAATTGATTGTAATTTGATCCAGGTGGAGCAAGAAGGATACTTCGAAGTTCAGTTGATGTGCATATTGGATTAGAAAGTCAAGCTACTCTAGAATCGAGCAATAAGAATGGAAAAGGTATAGTGGACTTGTTATGGTCCCAAAGATGCAATCTAGGAGCATGAAGATGCCATGCAGGAGGAGTACCCACATCTTTTTTAATATGTTTGAACATATCATAGTGTGCAATTTTTCATAGTTCACCATAATATAATGTTTGAACATTTTTTTATTGTACATGTGTATATAAAAAACCGAGGATAGTGCATAAATATGGGGGAGGGGAATGCAATTCCCTAGGCCATACCCCAATTGTAAATGTACATATACTTTATAGGATGGTGAGCCAAGATATTTTGGGCCAGAGTGTTATTGTATATATGTTTTAAGGCCAGGATGCTTGTGTGATTATTAAGTAGGAGAGCCTAGATGCTAAAAGGACAACGATCCTATCATTGTGATATGTAATCACACTTGATTATATTAATACAAATACATCGTCACTGCAGACCAATTAGACAAAAGAGTATGGGGGGATAAGAACACCATTAGATGGAAAGAGGGATAAGAGTCTAAGAAGAGGGGCTAAGCCAAGGGAATATTATAACAATATTTTGTAAATTATAGATTATGGGATGTATTTTATCCTAAGTTCCTAAAGGTGGGGAACATATCACTAGGTGGAGCCCATATAGTTCCCAACATGACAAGTGTCAAGTTAGGAATATGCATACATAAAGTGGGACTTAGTATATTTTCCCATTCATTCTAATCATTCTCACAATCATTCTTTCCATTCGTACCATCCATCTATCCATCATTGGTATTGGTACTAGGAAATATTTTGCAGTTGAATGTGCCTAGTAATTACTTAGGGGGTTGAGCTGAAGATGCAAGTTGTTAGGCCTATGAGTTTTCTCTCTTGGTGAGAGAATTGACAGGAATTATTTTCCTTGTGTTTTGGCTAGTGGGTAGATAAACTCTTAATTCATCTGTGTGTTCTATACGCTATAGGGATATGAGATTTTTTTTCCAGTCTATTTTTGAATCCCTAGAAGCGAAGTGGGACAATCGAAGGACTGTTGAGAAGATAAGGGGTATGCTTACTAGGGTGGGAAAAACGATGGGGAATGAGAGGTTGTGAGCTGGGAATGTTTGTTGCAATTAGAATCTTGGCTTGAGTTTGCTTATATTGTCTACATGGCCTTAGTCTATCTTAGGAAGTCGTTTTCCTAGTGGAGTTATTAGATTCAACTCGGGGGTGACCCGTTGCTGATATTTTATGAGAAACACAGTCTATGGCTAAGAGGAAAATATGAGTTCTGCATCGAATCGATGTTTTACAAGAGATAAAAATCTACTATATGTCTGCATAAATTCTATGTGATTAATTTCGTTACTCGGTTATAGTATAATTGTTAATTATTTATGCATGTATGTATATTGTTAGGAATGCATGTATGCTCATGTGTAGAGAATAATCATTAATTAAATTGGTATCAGAGAGTAAAAAAATCTCATGGCATGGCACAACACATACGTGAATTCCCAACAACATATGTACATGCATAAATAATTATCAACTATATTATACCAAAGTAATAAAATTAATCACATAGAATTTATACAAATACATATTGGACACTTATCTTTTGTAAAATCCCGACTAACTTCACACCTCAGATGTTCCTCCCATCAATAGATTTTGTTGCTCATAAACTCTCAGTAGTAGGTCACCCCCGAGCTAAGGATAATAACTCCACCAGGAAAATGGATTCATAAGCCCGACTAAGATCCTACAGATAGAAGAAACAAACTCAGGCCGAGGTGTTGTTGGGTTCATGTTTTGACTATTTTGTTTCAATGGCCAAATCCTTTTTGCATGTGACATTATATATGATAAGATATCATTTATCCATTTTGAAGGTATTATCAAATATTTATACATAAATTCACCATAAATCACACAAGGTATGTATAATTATCATTTTTGCAATGATTTTACGATCAATTCATCTCAGTTAAATGTTTAGAAGATCTAACGCTTTGGTTTTCTTGCAACAGGTCGGAATCGCGATCCAATCCTCCATCCAATACCTCATCCGGAACTATGTTCATCCCTTGATCTGGCACTCGATCTGACACTCCATCTGACATGCAATCCGACACTTGGAGCGCATAGGACCTGATAGTTGGTATATTGAATACCTTTGATGGATGAATCAAGGATGTGAGTTTTATGCCCCCTCGTGACCTCCAGCTCTGGAGCTCGACACATATCAGATTGGGCAGTTGCAGCGACCATTGAGTGGCACACAAAGACCGTTAAGAAGATGTTATTGTTAGGATAAATTTAATGAGTTTACTATTTTTAGAGAGGGTCGACCCTTCCAGTGGTCGAACTCTCAAGCTCTGTAAACATCTATAAATACCATTGTCCATGACATGAACCAAGAGACGAATTTTATTATTTCATACAGACATTATCACCATTTTGTTCTATACTTTGTTTTTATGATTAATGACAGTGTTCCATTAGCTTAGTGATTGCATTTTCCTATTGGAGTGTTTCCACGACCTTTTGGGGGGCTCACCAGTGGTTTGGGTGATTGTTTATACCGGTACATATTTACAGTTATCTAGTTGCCTTTCTTAGATTTCGAAATAATTTCTTCATTGCGTAAATTTCTCAATTTCAATTGCTTTTTGTGTGTATATTTTAATTGTACATCACTTGTCTAATTCATCTTCCTATACACTTTCTCTTAATTGTAGATTTCTTTATGAACTATGTATATCATAGAGGGATGTCCATGGTTGTGTGGTAATGATTATATTTTTTTTGCAGGTTGTAGGAGTTGGTTAATTACATTATTATGTCTTTTTCTTCCTAGCTATAAGTTACTCTGCAGAGCACTAATTTAGATAGGTTTATTTGTAGCTTTGATAGATCAATTTCATTAGTTTTGATAGTTTTGATAGAGTACTAATTTAGATAGGTTTATTTGTAGCTTTGATAGATCAATTTCTTTAGTTTTGATAGTTTTGACAGAGTACTAATTTAGATAGGTTTATTTATAATTGTAATTATTCTCTGTAGGTTTGTTTCGTTTATTAATTTTGCCTAAGCATGATAGAATAGAAATGGATTTTGAGTTATGATTTTTAATAGCATTTTGGTTGATTTTGAGTATGATTCTTAATGATAGTTTAGTTCACTTTAGATTATGAATTTTAATGAAATCTCAATTACGAATTTGAGTTGTAATTTCTAATTAGCATTAGTCAAGAGTTGTAGATTTGCACAGAGTGTTTTTATTGTCATTCTAAGTATGAATTTGAATGAGTATTTTTAATTAAGTGTTAAATTATGAATTTATGAGTTTATAGCTTTGCTTGAGTTAGTGATTTTGAATAGATTACTTTTCAACAATTGTATGATAAAGTGAATGATTGATATACAATGTTTAGAGATCACATGGATTCCAAAAACACCTAGTGTTACTTCTATGGTGGAAAAACTCTCTATAGACTTCCTTATCCATACTTTTCATTTATATGTAGAAGTCAATATTGAATTAATTCCACTTGAACTGTCATTAATAGTCATATGCCATCATGATGTTATTCGACACCGAAGACACAATCATCACATTTGAATACTTTCTTTTTACTACAAGATAAAAATAGTTTTGATAGGTTAGAATTTGAATACGATCATAACACTCTAGCTTTTGGTTAAGTACATTAATGTTTATTCTTTGCAAAATAGAAATAGTTGTGAGCTCTTTTTAAGAATAGAGTTCACTTGCCAAGATAATTTTGATAGATTAATTGCTTACTTGTTTACTTGCTTGTTCATTCAGAGATAGATAGATTAATTGCTTACTTACTCATTCATTCAGAGATAAATAGATCAAATAATTCAGAAATAGATTACTTGGTGTTGTTTATTCAAAGAGAGATTGAATAGATTAAAATGCTTTGAAATATATTACTTGTTATTTTCTTATTTAGAGATAGTTCATAGTCCTAGATTGTTTACGGTTACTTAGTTCATATAGAATTCATAATTATATAATTGCTTGAAGATCATTAACTAGAGGTTTATTTACATTTGCTGATTAAATAGATTTTAAAATTCATCTCTTTAGAAAGTATAATTGTAAACTAAACAGAGTGTTGATCCCTAAAGTAAACCATCTCCTTAGCTACACAAACTTTCCATTAGATTTTATTTCTACCTTGGCTCATACTATGCCACAACTCTAAATTTACTTACCCCGGGTTGAAAATTCAATTGAGGGAATTAGTACATATAGAATACCCATCAGGTGCCAACTCCAACAACCATGCCCATCTCACAACTTCTAATTCCCCATAATCTATCCTACCATAGGAAGTGTACCCCTTCTCTTTTCAACATTTCTTCACTTCCCTTTCAAGGATTCAATAATAAACCAGATAGGAAGTATCAGAACCCTATAGCACCTATAACACAAGGCTACACTAAGAATTAAAATACCCACTAGCCAACACATAGGGAAAATAATTCACTACATTTCTCTCGCCAAGAGACAAAACTTATAGGCCTCACAACCTACGTCTTTAGCCCAAACCACCAAGGAATTATTGGAAATATTTAGATATATAATATCTCTTAACTTAGTTCCTTGGTGAGTGATGGTGATGTCTATCAACACTTCTATATTCTCTTCTTTTATCATGAGATCCATGGCTCTTTGACTTGCTTGAGTATGTCCCCTTCTCCACCTTCTTGTCTGTTCTGTCCAAAATATGAAACAACCTGATGTCGATTCCATATTGATTCTCTTTTGATTTCATAATCCTCTCATTATCATCCTTCTAAATCAACACATCTCTTTGCATACTCTTTATAGTCTCGACCAAATTCATGCTTTCATATTTGCCTTCTCCATGTCCATTTGATTATGTCCCAACATTACCCATGTTGACACACAACACCTAACTTCATCTTCATGGTTTTAAGTTCTCTCTTCCTCTTCCATGACTCTATTCTCTCTCTGATATTCTTTATCTTCTTTGTTTGTGTCCTTAACTCTTCAAAATTTCCATGCAATAGGATTTGTTAGACAATAATAATTTAACAAATCTATACAATTGTGCACCAGAATTATTCTTTCTATTTTCTTGTGAATGTTGCATCTCAATTCAAATTTTTGGGTGATCATATGGATTCCTCTATCAAATACCTTTCTAATTACTGCTTTCTTTCTCAATTCTAAGTCTTGAGAAGAAAGTTGCCACTTTTCCCGTTTTTGCACACCTTTCAGCCAAATGTAAATTCAATTATGTCCATGCCTCCTTGCACCAAATCCTTTGGTATTTTGATAGGATGTGAATTGGGTTTCTTTATGAGCATAATTTGAACAATTTTTCCAATTCTTACATTCACATGATCTCCAGGATACTAGTTACAACTTGCTGAAGTTTTGGCCATTTTATTTTTTTAATGCTACATGGTTTTTTTCTCTTATCTTTTGTGTTTTTGGGTACCCATATTATTAATATAACTCCATGATTGTATTATATGGATCATGATATTTCCTATATTGATACTATTTGCCAATCTAACTTCTGAGCATGAAGTTATGGCCTCTAGAGTAAACTGGTGCCTCAAATTTACCTTGCACTCCTTATATTATAACTTCATCATACAAGATCTGTTTTGCGGACAATTTAGCTTGTTAGAAATATCTCTCTAAGATATTTCATTTTAGAATACTAAAATATTGGTATTGCAATTAAACATATTTTATTACAAAATTTATATTCTAAAAATGTTGTTTAGACCTTCAAAAATGGCCTGCAAAAAGATGACCTGGAAAAAACTATAATTTTATGATAAATTTCATTGTTTTTTAAGAATTTTAGTTGATTTGTGCTAACTGGAATGTTGGAGTGGAATCTTGGGTCCACCTAGTACCCCGATATATTTCCATGTCAGTCCCATGGTCCTGTTGGCCCTGCCTTGTTAGCCTTCAACCCTTCTCCTACTTCATTTTTTCCTTTTCTCACCTCCACTAGTGCACATACGCTTAAATTTTGGGCCCCACTAGTTGAATGTCTATGTGTAATATTTCCATTGGTCATATGGATGCAAATCACCCATACAACACCCATTTTTATGGTGTGCGGAACTTCTCTCCATGATGATCGAATAGTGGAAAATTTGGTGCTTATTAACGACTGTGATCATGATCAACAACTACAATCATATTTCGGGCCCCTCAACCTACCGACTATTAACAAAGGGGTAGGGGTATCAAATCAATATCCCACCCATTTTTGGGTTTGGTGAGGTGGACACCTCCTATTTATTTCTCTCTCCCACCCGAAATCATGGTTTCACGGATAAGGTAGGAACGTTGTCCGTCATTGTGGCCCCATGTCACTACTACTCTACCACACCTATCACCAGTTCCATTGTATACAGACCAATGTGGAATTAAATGTCACATATTCCACATCATCACCATATCACTTCAATGTGGCCTCCATGTCATGTACGAAAAATACCCAGTTTTTCCAAATTTAGAATTTTTACAATTTGTTCAAAAACACCCAAATTTGAAATTCTTTCCTCTGGCTGCCATTGAATCTATGAAACAAATATTAATATATCCAATTTCATCTCTGATAAAATCAATTCAACTTCCACATCATACAATTTCATCCGTGCGTGACTGGTCAACATTTTTGGGTGCAAATTTCACTCAATTTTGTTCATGAATTTGGGTATTTTCACCAATTCCACCATGCATGCATTGTAAATTCCAATATTCGATCATCTATGAGTCTGGAAATTCCCAAACTTTGATTAAAATTGGGGATTTTTAATCCCTGGTCTAAAATTACTCAAATTCCTCATGAATTATTCGCCAGTTTCACATAAGCACTTTTGTCAAACAAATTGCAGACGTTCCCTGAAATTTAATTTATGCACATTCATCTTCAACACTCTATCTCTAGCCCATACAATATTAGTATTGAACCTATGGCCAAAGTAATATTGATCAGATAAGGGATACACTTCTTGGGGTGGGAAAAAATATGGGGATTAAGAGGTTATGAGCTGGGAATCGTTTTTGGAGTTGGCACCTTGGCCTGAGTTTTTTTTCTGTTGTATGTAGGACCTTAGTCTAGCTTAGGAAGCCATTTTCTTGGTGGATTTATTATCCTCATCTCAGGGGTGACCTCCTGCTAAGTGTTTATGAGAAATAAAGTCTATGGCTAGGAGGAATGTCTGAGGTATCTAGCCAGTCAATGTTTTACAAAAGATAAGTGTCTACTACGTGTTTTCATGAATTCTATGTGATTAATTTTGTTACTATGTTATGGTATAACTATTAATTACTTATGAATGTGCGTATGATGTTAGGAATGTATGTATTTTCATATCGAGAGAATAATCATTAAATAAATTGGTATCAAAGAGGAAAACATTTTGTGTGGCATGTCCGAGATTTAGGATAGGGATGCTACATTTGTCATCATAATTATAGAAAATGCCTTTAAGTTGGAATACAAGCATTTATGCCCGAGTTGATTTTTGGATCCTAAGAGGTGTGGAAGGAGGGGACGAATTGGTGGCTCTAGGGTGAGGAATAAAGGAGGGTTTTCTAGTTTGGGAAGAGATGACATGTTGTGCTTCCTTATCATTTTTAGTATCTTCTAAGCAAGTTTTGGGGTGATCCATCAAGACATGGGCTCACATTTCATCTTGCAATCCATTGATAAAGCATTTTCTGAATAAGGCAGTTGAAATTCCCTCTATTCTGAAATCCAAGTGCTCAAAAGAGGGGATAAATTATTCCACTGTGTCAAGTTGTTTCAACTTGGTCAAATGGCCCAAATGGTGTGTTGTGGTGTCAAAGAATTCATAAATATTGACAACAAACTATGTCCAAGCAACATACCCTTGGCAGGAATTTTTAAACCAATTCTAGCATTCAGGATCCAGATGGAGAACACTATAACGAAGTTTGGCCAACTCATCAATAATTTTTTGCAAGAAGAAATAATGTTCCATTTGAGTGACCCAGCCCATGGGATACGAGCCATCAATTTTTTTCACCTCCTCTCTGGGAAGACATAGTTCACGATGAATGTGGTTGGAATAAAAAGCTCGGGAATTAGAGGAATACACACCTTATGGGTTAAAAGATTTTTTTTATGAGGTAGGGACTTTGGGAGGATTCATTAATTCAGTGATCCTAGCTACAAAGGATTTAAGTTGGAGGTCCATGTGGGCATTAATGCCTTCCATTTTGGCCTCTACAGAGGAATGAATGGTGGAATGAATGGAGGAATTGATGGTGGACATATTGGAACTGATTTGTTTCATTTCATTTTGGGTCTTGGAGATATCATATGACATGGAATTAAGGCCATGTTCAAGTTCTTTGTTGTGGGTTTGTGCCACAGTGAAGGGAAAAATAGGAATGGGGTTGGTGGCTCTGCATAGAAATGGATTACTAGCGAAGGGTACCACTATGATTAGTGTAAAGAGAGGAATCCAATGGAATAGATGAAAAATAAGGGTTCTGATAAGGGTGGGTGCGTCCGAAAAAAAATATATTGCAAGTGACAGGTACCACTGCGATCAGGACTGCGATCAGGGAAAAGAGCGGATTCCAATGGGATAGGTATCAAATAAGGGTGAGGGTGGGACCAATATAATTTTTTTTCTCTTATTTTTTTTACTCCTGTGGAATTATACTCTAGCCTAGAGAATATTGCAGTGACTAAATGCCCAAATTGTTAATATGGAAAATTGTGTAGGAATTTCACAACCAACATGGAGGTAGGGTTGCATGGAAAAATTCCACTTCTATTCCTTTTCTATTCGATTTTGTTTCCAAGGGTTAGGTTTTCATGGTTCCTACATATAATAATTGTCCCTATTTTATAGCTCTCTAGTATAGGTTTGGGATCAAATAGTAGTACTTGACTCAATATCTCAGGGAACCAACTAAGGAGGCTCGATCGTACCCTTAGTTGTACTACCAAATTACCCATTTACTAGAGAGTATATTCTCGAGTGTTCTTATCAATGTCACTATAACAGTCATATGATTGATCTACTAATCTAGAGTTGGTTTTAGGAGACATAAGGGACTCCCTATATACCTGACGGTATGTGGGAGTGATGGCCATGTGTAGATTTGTTTTGATGCGATACTTCTCGAATGGGCATCAATAGGGGTTACAAAGGTTTCCAACAAGGTGAACCATTCATTTCGCATAAGTCATGAAACCGTTTGTATTTATTTCATGTAGTCTTTCTCCAACCATATTTTTACCCATTGAATGATAGATTTATATGCTTTAAAGATGATAAAAGTACGCGTCTCTACCCTGGAAAAACAATCCCACAATTTTTGCAAATGAAAGTGATCTTATACAACTTGTAAGGTATTGGATATATTATATAAATTAGAAACATAAATATTACGACAATTACTAGAGGAACAACGAAATACAGAGAATAATAACTCCAACAATGATACCTTTATAGATAGAAATCCAAGTTTACTTGTCTCTTTGAGGGGGAAACTTCCAACATAGTAGATATCTATTATAATAATTTTCAATACAAGACATCCCCATGCCTTCTACTCCTATTTATACTTATTCTATCTTCAAAAGAACATTCTAGAGGAATATCTTTATAGAAGCGGAAACTTCCATTAAGTGTTCTTACATTAAAATTGTTTACATTATTATCTAGGAATTATTTACTGATGTTGGCCTTTATTACATAGAAAATATATTATTCTACCAATGTGAAGAGTTAGGGAGGTTAGGTTCCTAACAAACATGAAGCATCATTTTGAAATAATGTGTATTGTTTATGAAGAACTTGTTTCTATGGTGTGTTTTTCAATTTATTCAATGTTGGCCCTGTTGGGGCTCAGAAATGTCCTATTCTCATCCACCTTTCCCTTCATCATTCTTCACATTTCATTGCCCCATTAACCTTTCACGATATCATTTCCATAAATATACCGGGGTTTCAACTTATTGTTCTCCACTTTATTCATTTTAGTATTTAAAAGTGATCAAAATCTGGACCAGGGGTCAAATTTTAGCCAAAACATCAATGTTATCGAAATTGCTTCAAAACGAACGAGAGCGTAGCCCTTGTCATCACGAATCCAACGCAACTTGTTTCGTCTCAAACGAACGTCAGGAGCGAGAGATATAGCGATTTGTTCGAATCGCCAAACAGGTAAAAAATGTGTTGACTGTGTAGTCCGTACAGTCCGTACGGATGATGACATGGCATGACCGTACGCTGAATTGGAAGAGGTGACGTGGCTTGACCATACATCCATACGATTACATGGCAGATTTTGGTTGGCAGTTGAGGTCGAATGGTACCTTGACACGTGGCATTGTTTGGTCAAATGATTGGGTGCCACATGGCCCAATCATGGGCTGCCACATGGCACCCCGATATTTGCTAATGGTTTGCTTGTTAATACTATAGGTTTCATTGTATTTAAATTACATTAAATTATGATATGGGTGCGACCGGGCTGGGGCTTAGCCCCAGCCCCCGGTCGTATGTATTCATATATATGACCGTTGGTTTATAAACGGAGCGCGCGCGCAGGGTTTTTAAAAACTTGTAGCTCACGGTTCCTTTGTGTTATGCCATGTGACCTTAACCTTTGGCGCGCGGGTTTTGGTGTTCAACGGTGTTTAGCCCCTTTTGTTTATGCGCGAGGTCATATGACCCACCATATGCCCAGGTGCTAGGCAGTTAGGGGCTGGAGGCACCCTAACCGTCCTACGGTTTGCACCGTTGGCGCGGTTGCGCCCGGTGCCAGGTTTTTTACGCCTTAAATGGCATGTGTGCTGGGTTCATGCAACAAGGGTGCATTTTGGCGAACTAGTTTCAGCAAGCTTGAAGGAGGAAAAGGGAGGAGGCCTAACTTCTTCATCTTTTGGCCGATTGAGGTGCCGTAAAAGCCCAGCTAGGGGTTTTTGGACGTGCTGGATCCATTGGTGCTGTTATCAAGGCCATTTGAAGACTTCTTATGCAGGTTTTTCACCATTGAAGTTTCAGGAAGCTTCAAGGAGCTTTAAGCCCTCATTGATCGAGGACATGGTTTGGTGAGACTATGTTTGTTTTCTGTGATTGAATAATCATTTTTGGCTAATTAATATGCTATGAACACATTGGGACAGGTTTCAGAGGTTGTTGAGGACTTTTACAGGTGTTTTTTCCAAAGAGAAGCTCAGGGAAGCTTATGGCCACATGT
>ML784232.1:139718-171739 GCA_009831015.1 Picea engelmannii | reverse complement strand
TTCATTATTCTTTTATGAAGATTGATTTGATTATTGAATGTAAGATTGCTTCATTGGTGAGAGCTCTCATGTGTTGTTGTGCCATTTAACTCTTCACTTGTTGTATCCGCTTTTCCTTCATGTAGTTCTCCATTTCTAGATTAGTTTCCTTTACGCAATTTCCCACTCTTAGAGTAATTTCATTTACGCAACTAGATTAATGATTCAATTCCAGTCGTGTGTTAGATTAATGATTCTATTTCAGTCATAGCTTAAACATTAGATTAGATTAGTCTCACTTCAATATTTCATATACTTTGCATGTGCTTCGTCAGTTTACAACCCCCGGGTTGACAAATTAGATAAGTTGGACAAATACTACAATGCAATTAATTCAACAATAGTTCGGCCCAATGTAACGATTGTTGTTCCTTTTGCAAGTCGTGTTGTTTCTTTGAATAGAACAACTGTCATTCCCTTTACGATTGTTGTTCCTTTATAGGTGTTGCATCTCTGGAGGCTGGGTATTGAAAACGGAAGGTAAGAACCTATGTAGGCAACAAGTAAAATGCTTGTGCCAACGCCTACCTTTGGTTGATGCATAGAGGTTGTTTTTAGGACATCTTTAGAGCCCAACATTTTGGCGCCATTGCTGGGGAAGAACGATGGATTGAAGTATTAGTTTCTTTTTCATTTCAATTCATGAAAGTGTGATTAGACATGCTCCTAACTATGAGGTGGAATACGGGTAAGGACATGTAGGGTAGTGTAAATTTTAATTCATGCATGTGTGATTAGACATGATCTTAACTACGAGGTGACATACGGGTAAGGACATGTAGGGTAGTGTAAATTTCAATTCATGCAAGTGTGGTAGTCTAAATTTCTTTTTCATGCAAGTGTGATTAGACATGCTCCTAACTTTGAGGTGACATATGGGTAAGGACATGTAGGGTAGTTTAAATTTCAATTTCTACAAGATTAGTTTCAATTTCTGCAAGTTGGTGTAAATTTCAATTTCTGCAAGATTAGTTTAAATTTTTTCAAGTGTGATCTACATGTGTTGGTTCTAGGGGTCTTAACAACTACTTGAATGGAGACTATTCATGTTCTCCCTGACCAACTATCAGGAACGTTTTAATTTCCGCAACTGTGAAGAGTAATTTTTTTTATGTTTTAGCAAGAGCGTTTTTAAAGTTTTTCATTTTTATTTGGGTGCTGTAAGAATCCTTTTTTAACATGATTTAACAATGAATGTTAGCTTGTAACTACTCACTCAGATCCTGGAAGATGTCGGGATTTCCTCTTCCCATGAAGGAGAGATCTTGCCAAGGATCAAACATTCAAATACTCCTCCAGAAACAATTGAAGATCCAACATCTGAAGACTCTTATGCATCCAACGACGAACAATTGATTGAAAAGGAGATCGAGGAAGATGAAGAGGAGTTACAGCATGATCTGAGTGAGGAACAACACACCTATGAAAGCTTGATCAAACGATGGTTTCAAGCAAGTACTAGGTTATATACATTTAGTTTTTCTTTTTATTTTCTTAATTCACAATTTCAACAACTAATTTCACACGCTCATACATATTTCCAACTGTCAATTGAAAAATTAAAAGACAACATATTTTTATTACTGTTGCGTGCATGACTACATTGGTTGTTTGATTATACGTAACTAATGTCTCATTTTTAATTAGCGTAGTGTAGGTAGGATTTTATTTTAAAGTTTGTTTGTTTGTTTGTTTGTTTTTTGGTAGAATAAGTATGCTCTCCTCTGCGCTTCATGCTATCACGAGGATCAGAAAGTAGGATGACTAAATTGATTTTAGGAATAATTTAAATTGTTGTTGATGAAAAAAAAAAAATGCCTAATATATTTTTCGTCTACAATTTTCAATAAGTTTGTTCCATTTGCTCACAATTTTTTTTTAATAAGTTTTTCATTGAATTTTAAAAAGTTCTTTATTTTCTGAAAACATAAAAAAAATATAATAAATTTGTGCCTCTATCCTTCAATCTACAAACAAAACAATAAAACAAAAATTAAAAAGAGTAAAACACAAATTATGAAGAAAAAATGCAGAAATTAAACTGAAGATATCTCACAAACCGAGATCTGGGTTCTTGTGATTTTTAGACTGGAAGTGCATGATGTTATGATAAAAAAACCCAGTAAAGTTCAGGCCGACTTAGAACACGGTTTTCTAGAAAATTAATATAGTCACCTTCAGCCATTTCTCTGATACCTCGGGATCCGTGCATTGGATGGCTCTGATTTTTTGCTTGTAGAAGTATTGGGACCATAGGAACCTTCCCACAAAAATTCAGCCAAACCCAGTACATGATTTTCGAGAAAATCAACATCATCACTTCCAACCATTTCTTTGATATCTTGAGATCCGTGCATCACATGGCTCTAATTTTTTGTGTGCAGACATATTGGGACCATAGTAATCTGCCCACAAAATTCCAGCCGAATCCAATATACAGTTTGTGAGAAAATTGTCTCTGAAGTTTGTTGTTACACCCCTGTAGCAACTTGCAACAAAAACAATAACAATAATAAAATTTCGAATGCAATTGCATGCGATTGGTACGTAGATCGAATGGAAAATTTGGACGAAATGAAGACACATGCTCCAACAGCCTTGCTGGAATAAATGATTGAAGGAATGCGTAGGTAAGTGCATGACGAGAGAGATCAATGAGGTAAGCAGATCCGTTTTTTTCTCAGCATATCCCTGAACTCCAGTTTTAAGATTTATGTTTATCTCCTCGTAGTATCTTCGATACTAACCAAATACATAAAATTTTCTACCAGAGGTTGCAAGACTAAATCCAATTTGGTTATATTAATGTGATTTGCAACGATCTTCTCTGCCATATCATTTCCAGACTGTCAGCCTCCGTGTCAGGTTGGTGCACTCCCAAAAATTAAAAATGATATGCTCGAGTATGTTTTTAACAAATGACACGTTCTTAGCTAGGACTTTGAGTTTTCCATGATGGGCACTAATGTTTTGAATGCCGAATTGATTGGGATACATTTGTTATGGATTTAGTATGGTCAATGGACCAAATCCCTCTATCTCTGGTCTTTCCCCGAAAAAGACTCTTCGGTTGAGATTGCTTGCCTGACATAAACATTTTTGGATATTATCACCACTAGCTTTGAGACATTCTACAGAGCAAAATTTCAGGTGATCATTGCCATCAGGTTAGTTCAACTCCTCAATGTATGGATTGGTGATTATGGAGCATGCTTTATTTTTATTTTTTTATGTTTTACTATATATATATATATATATATATATATATATATATATATATTATTTATTTTATTATAAACATTGGTTTCAATAGTTTCATTCTTATTTGATTATTATAAAAATATAGTTTCATTCTTATTTGCATTTAAAAAATAAATAAATAAAAATTGTTGTTTGTTTTATTATAAAATTTTGTTTTAAAACAATTTCATTTTATTTTCTTTTGTTTTATTATAAAAATATATAAAACAAAAATATATATATCTATGTATATAATATTAAATATCTTAGGTAACACATAAAAATAATAGAAAAATAACATAAAAGATGAAAACAAATTATAAAAATAAAAACAATAACAAAACAAATAAAATCGCAAATGGACCTTTTTTATAAATTCCTGACAACAAATGGAAACATGTTTTTGTGCTTCTACGCTAAGAAAACATTCAACAATTACACAAGCACGCATGCAACGCCCACGACAAGAGGTATAAAACGCATTTTATTTACTTTGTCGCATTTGTCCTTTCTGCATGTTGTGTTTTTCTTCGAACATCTCACAAGTTTTCATGCAGGATTTGTACTATGTTTTTTTCAGGAGCGCAGTGGATCGCATCTTGCTACTAAAGTGATTTTCAAAAATCACAAAACTTTTGAAAAGAAATACATGCTTTCTTGATTGCTTGAAGGATTTTTTACTCATCATAAACATCACGGCGTTTGCAATTACACATAAACCCATTCATAAATTCTTTTGCACCACGAATGTCTTTCTCCAGTTCTCCTTCAAAAGCAGATTGTTCATCCCTATGTTGAAGCCCATATTTCATTGCCTTATCTGTCATGACTTCACACATGCCTATCTTTCTGAGTCGCATACATCTCTTTAGCTTTTTTAGTTCAGTTTTCCTTGTCAATAAAACTATCCATCTCCCTTTCCCTGACTACATTGCCTTGCCATAAAGACTGTTACTACTAGGATCTTTTCATTTATAGTCCTACCACTCTTTTTATCTGAACTCGTGTTGAATGATGTGGGATTCCTTAAGGCCCACCTTTCAACAAGTCTTGCCCCATTGACCTCAACACCTTATCTAGGATATAGACTAGATTTCATTTTTGAGTACCTGGAGGCTTGCATGCCTTATGGCAATTTCTCTCGCTGACAATCATGGGAATACATCAATGTCCCTTGATCGCCAGATATTGCAAGTGGCTCAACATCAGATCATTCATTCACACTTCACCAGATGTACTTGGGTATCTTGGCACTCATTGACATCAATGGTGAGTTGCTTCGCAATGGTTAACGACATTCATCATTGGTCGGTAATCCAATGACTTCTTTTCATGCTCGACATCAACACATTCATTCGCATGATTAGAATTGTACCATCAGGTTTAGCAATGGGTGAAGACTATAAACTTTTCATCACTCTATCAGTAGTTACAACAACATGACTTTAGCTCTATGAGACTACCACAGTTCCACTTTCATAATTTCTCTTTTCCATGGTGCATTCAGCAACAATTTAGCTTCCTCCACTTCACATTCTCTGATCCAGCCGATAGCAGTCAAAGCTACAACAACAGTTACTTTCCATATGATCATGCAACAATGACGTCTTCCATGATCTAGCAGTCGCATCAGCCATATTCCTATTGCATAGTTCATCAACATTTTGCGTAAGTGGAGGTATGTTATTTTCTAAACTTTAATCATGTAATTCCTCAACTGCTAGCAATGAATAATTTGGAAAATTCCCTCATTAAGTTCCCTTTCCTTTTTCACTTCTATGACTTATGCCACGTTGCATGAGGACATGCAACAAGTTAATTTGGAGGGTACAGGACTCTATTCATTATCATCACTCCACTTTTCCACTACCATCATTCCATTTTTCGTCTCATTTACCATTTATGAACATTTCTTTTCCAACATTTCTTTTCCAACGATACTATGTTTCACTTTACTTCATAAGCACTAATATACATATTGGCATGATTCATACATATAAAAAAACAAAAAAAGGGGATTTCTTATACTCAGTGATGTTTTCCTTATGCACATTGATAGCATACATTTTCCAGTAAAAATATGGGCAAATTATTATCATAACAACAAGAGAACAAGTAACAAAATGAATGTTGTTAACACAAGAACCAACATTCTTTATATTCATGGTTGTCACACAAGAACCAACCATACGAAAAATGTCAGTTGTTACTTATGTAAATTCCATCCTGGAAAACATTTATTATCATCACTCAAAGCCAACATTCAGATGCCAAAATTTATTGAGAAGATCCATGCATGGTTGCATGAGGACATGCAACAAGTTAAGTTGGGGGGTATGTTGGGGCTTAGAAATATCCTATTCTCATCCACCTTTCCCTTCATCATTCTTCACATTTCATCGCCCCATTAACCTTTCACGATATCATTTCCATAAATATACTGGGGTTTCACCTTATTGTTCTCCACTTTATTCATTTTAGTATTTAAAAGGAATTTGTGATTAAATGTTAGAAAATCAACATGTTTTCATAGATATCTCAAATATGCGTGAGCTTTGTAATGTGTAGGAATATGTGAAGGATTAATTCAAAGGACTTCTCGAATACTTCCTCCACCGGTTCAATATTTGAGGAGATAATTCAAGCCCATTCCAAGGGGAAGATCATGAATATTTGGTTGGAATATCTTATCTAAGATGTATGAGAGATATGTGTGAGGATTTAAAGGGATTATATTTTGTAATAATGGAAAATAAGTTGAGAGAATAGTGGATCTATAATAATGAGATTGTTATCTTATCTTCAAGGCTCTCATGTATAAAAGAGAGTGCTCTCTCTTCATGAGAATTCAATTAGATTATTCAAGTAGAAGAGGAGTTAGATTATGTAATTAGAATCAGAGTAGTCATTAGGATTCGAAAGAGAAAAGGATTCTTAGCTTTGATTCATGGTTTTGGTTTTCATGCTTTCATTATTCTTTTATGAAGATTGATTTGATTATTGAATGTAAGATTGCTTCATTGGTGAGAGCTCTCATGTGTTGTTGTGCCATCTAACTCTTCACTTGTTGTATCCTCTTTTACTTCATGTAGTTCTCCATTTCTAGATTAATTTCCTTTACACAATTTCCCATTCTTAGAGTAATTTCATTTATGCAACTAGATTAATGATTCAATTCTAGTCGTGTGTTAGATTAATGATTCTATTTTAGTCATAGCTTAAACATTAGATTAGATTAGTCTCACTTCAATCTTGCATACACTTTGCATGTGCTTCGTCAGTTTACGACCCCCGAGTTGACAAATTAGATAAGTTGGGAAAATACTACAATGCAATTAATTCAACAATAGTTTGGCCCAATGTAACGATTGTTGTTCCTTTTGCAAGTCGTGTTATTCCTTTGAATAGAACAATTGTTGGTCCCTTTACGATTGTTGTTCCTTTACAGGTGTTGCATATTTAGAGGCTGGGTAATGAAAATGGAAGGTAAGAACCTATGTAGGCGACAAGTAAAATGCTTGTGCCAACGCCTACATTTGGTTGATGCATAGAGGTTGTTTTTAGGACATCTTTAGAGCCCAACAGGCCCTTGACCAAGTTTTGGGAGTTTCTTGGTCAATGTTGGCTTGTTGAAGGAGGAGCGCAAGATGAAGCGGAGATCATGGGATCTTGGCCCCCTTTTGGGCACCTTTCAGGGTTTTGGGGAATATGTAATGGGAATCGGATATCGACCCATGGGTTTACCCATGTTTAGGCCTATTTTGTGTGTATAAATAGAAGGATAGGAAATGTAAGAAGAGGAGAGAATAGTACATCTATGTGATGTGAATGTATGCTAAGTGCGAGTAGAGTCTATAAGTTCTTTGTGCATGACTGTAAGAGACTTGTAGAGCTAAGCGCATATCCTTGTAGCAGATTGTGGAGAGCTTATTGTTGTAGTGCAAGGAAGAAGGATCTAGCGAGCTGCGCAAATATTTTGTCCTGTGCGGAGAAAGGGTTTTGATGGCTTTGTGCTTGTAATCGATTGACTGAAGACAATAAAGAAGAAGAGTTGGTGGACGTAGCCCCAGGGTGGGGTGAACCATGTAAACACTGTGTTATTTGCTTTGTGCTTTGTCTTGTTGTGTTCATATGTTATATGCTAAGTGCTCTGATATGTTTAAGATAGATCTATTTATGCTTTGTGCTTATTATATGTGAGAATGTTAGATCTGATCTAGATAGCCATTGTTAGTGCTTGATATGATCATTCTGATCCATTTGTATATGCTAAGTGCTTAAATATTGTAGATTAGTGTGAATGTTATGAAGCTATGTTGTATCAACGAAGTGAATAGTGATTACATATTAGGGAATTGATGGTGCTAAGAGCTGTATTAAGTATTGTAATCATAGATCTGTGTCCCAACTAAAGTTGCAGACACCTGAGTCTTGCAACCACCCCTACCTCTACCTCAGGTGAGACTTCATCTTCTTCACAGGTGTTGCAGAAAGGGTCGGTAGTTAGGCCTTTGTTGGTGCGTTGTTGTAGCATTGAACCCTGGGTCTGCCCCTATGCCAAAAAAGGGTTCCATTGCTGGGACCTGAAACTGTGATTGTTGGGAACTGAGAAAGAAGAATCTTTGTGCAAAGATCCATCCTAAAACTGTGAAATCTCTGTGCGTAGATCTGTTTTCCTAGTGCGCAGTGTTCTACTTGATTTATAAATCTCTATGCTAAATAAAGAAGGTCAGATCTGAAAGAAAGAAGCTCAATATGAAGAAAAGAAGATCAGATCTAAATGAAAGAAGCAAGATATGAAATCTTTGTGCTCTAAGAAAGGTAAAAGTAAGAATTTTTTATTAAAAGAGGTAAGATATGCAAACCCCGTGCTCTGATAAAGGTAAGAATAGTTAAAAGTTTTAGATCTAGAAGCTTTGTGCTCTGTAGAAGTAAGATAAGTAGAAATTTTTGTTTCTAGAGTATGGATCTAGGTATGATTGATAGGATATGTCCTAGATTGAAAACTAGGGCATTAATAGATGAAAGAAGGTTTGATATGAATAGATATGATAAGACTAGTGAAATATATGTTATACCAATGCATAGAAAGAATGTTTGGACTAACAAATGGATGCAGGATCCTAGAAAGAATTTATTGCAGGTTAACTTCTATGATCCTAGTGCGCAGTACATAAGAGGTCATGGATCATTTAAAATAAAGAGAGGATTAACCCTCTGTTACAGTTGCTGAAGACTGGGACATCTTGCTAAGGAATTCCCTGGTGGAAGACCTATTTGTCTTTGTTGCAAATCTCTAGACCATGAAGTGTTGGATTTCCCTATAATGATTGCTAAGCTTGAAAGCATGAACATAAGACAAGAAAACCCTAAGACAGATATAGAAACTAAGGCTACAACAAAACCCCAGAAATAATCAGAGAAGGTATTACTACAGATGAAAGACACCTAGGATGACCATTGACATGTTAGACTATCATATATTTTTAAAGACAAGGAGTGCCTTGAAGCAAGAATAGGGGACTTCGACATTGACTGTGTTCTAGATGAGGAAAAAAAATGAATATCATGACAGAAAGAACTTGGGAAGCTATAGGAAGGCCTTCTATGATCCCTTTGCTAGGAGGAATAGGGTTATTCAGAGGAAATATGGTAAACCTATGTGGGAGGCTCACTTAGATACCTATGACTATCAATGCAACTTCGATGGAAGAAGATTTTGATATTATTCAATTTATTGAGAACCACACCCCATTTACCATGTTAATAGGAAAACCTTGGATTAATAGAGATCAAGCCAGATGAAAAGAAGAAGAAGATGTTTTGGAACATAAGAAGCAAGATTTAAAAGTTTTCATGACCAGAAAGATCGTACAATTGATTAAAGAATAGGAGAGTAGATCGAAGATGTTTAATGATAGTAATCCAGCTATCAAAGTTAAGAGGACTCTAGAGAATCCACAGAATATTGAATTACCTATCCCAGACAAAGAAAAAGTATTATCCAGGAACCCTAGGGAAGAATCTCAATAGCGCGAAGTGACTAAGACCACAGAAGACAAGAATCATAATAGAAAAAGAACTACTGAGATGAATCTCACTGAGAAAAAGGCTCGACAGTTAAGAAAGAAGAGGCCTAAGACTGAAAAGTTATAGGGGGTTTTGGAGGAGACCTCACAGAATTTTTTTTTTGTAAAATTGGAGCTTCGTCGGGATATTAGAATAGCGACAAATGACACTTCGCCATGACAAAGAAATATAGTCGTTGGGGCTGAAATATCCATTCGACTCCCACTTCGAATGGGCAGAAAAGTAATAAAGGTTTGTCATCAGACCGTTGGGTCATGCCATAACGGATCGAACAAGAGTTAATGGAGGCTCATACCCGTTGTAAGCACATTGTTGTCGAGTTACCTATTTATCACGTCGCGCCATGCATTGAGAACAATTTTTCTAATTGAGAATTCAAGCCCACAGACTAAGACAAGTTTATAAAGTGATCATTGTGCTCTCACTCTCTATCTAATTATCATGTCTAAATTGTTCCCCGAACCTGCGAATTGTTCACCCCGATTGCATATGTCGGAATAATTGAGCGCTGAAGAGAAATATGTTGAGGAAGTTTTGATCGACTTGATAACTGAGAAATCCATGTCGATGTATGAAGGTATCCAGGATTCATCCACAAAAACAATGCAAGCGTCCCCATCCACTGCTCACAGATTTGGATCGTCCCGTGAAAGGCGAACTAAATACAAGGACACCTTAGTGAATGCTAAGTTGATTCTGAGCATTCTACCTACCTATATACCACCTCTGAGCAGTGCAATAAATCGAGACAGTGTGCCCAGAGACTTTGAATATGAATTGGTCACTGTGTACCTCCCGAAAGGGATACACGTAATGTGCACAAACCAAGATAAGATCACAACATTGAAGTTTAGCGACTTCAACCTCGGTGACAGGAAGGTGTACAACATGCTTTCCCCAGCCAAGTATCTGACCAGAACCAAGGGAAATAAATAAAAGATCATACCCCAGTCATGGACCATGAACCTCACGCAGTCCACCCTCCTCAACATTATGAAGATATCGCACTTCGGAAGGCACCAAGAAGTGAACGCGTGCGTCAAGATACTGTTGTCCTACTACCATGGCGGATATTTATGGTTGAATCACCATATCACAGTGGATCTGACGTTGATTAATCGGATCACTGGGCTGAGCATGCAAGGCCCTGACCCACAATATTTCTATCCTGGGAAGACCATGGATCGCGCTCTTGCACAGAAGATAAAAGACACCTGCGAGGATGTCGAGAAGGGAACGTGAGGCCATAAGACAGCCTCTATCCAGAGCGGCGCAGTGCACCTAGCCTGTCAATTGATCGCAGGAAAGTTGGTTCGCAAGAAACGACCCACCCAAGTGACTAGATTTGTAGTCGACCTCACAGGAAAGTGTGCAGAGGGCCTACAAATGAATTGGTCAAAGTACCTCGTAAACCAACTAGAATTGGACTACATGGAAGCGCAAGATCAAGGATATGATTTCCACTTCAGCTAGCTTCTCATCGTGATCGCTATCATCACATGGGAGATGTCAGAAGGTGTGACCTTCCCAGACATCGAGCTGTTTGAACCTCTGGCTATGAAGTTCAGTACATTATGGTACTTGAACGACATGAACAAGTAGTGGCAATCAAATGCCATCTTACACACTTATTACAACCAGTTTAAGTTAGCCATCCAGTCTGCGCCTCGTATAACCCCGGACACTCTCCATAGGTTCATTCCCTTGATGAAATTTAGTGTGGATCGCCATTTCATCTATATCACAGCACACGATGATGAGCATAAACAACAGTTGCAGTCGTACTACAAGTTGATGGAGGATGGCTTGGAAGAGATTACCAAGGAATGGTCGGTGGACCTCCTTGTTCCAGTGGATCCTGCGGATATGTTCGATGTTGATAGTCTAGAAACTATGACGGATATACCTGGACCTAACAAGACAAAGAAGACCAAAGAGGTCCATGATTTAGACAATGCATCTATGGAGATCACTTCCATCTCAGAAGAGAAAGGAGGAGATGGCAGATAGATATATGGCATAGAAGTTGAACCGATGAAAGGAGAGATTACACCACCTAGAGACGAGGAGGACCCCTCAAAGAAAAATAAGGTTTCCCCTCCAAAACCTTCTTCAAGGAATAAAATGAAAGCAACCAGGACCAAATTTGAGACCACCCTCACCTCATATGACTTCGACTTCATCATCGTAGCACTGAACAATGCTTCACTGGAGATACAAGAGAATCAGGAAGCTAAGAAGGAGGAGGTGTTCAGTGGGATTAAGGACGATCTCCAAATGGTGCAATAGACAGTACAGTCTAGCTGCACAGTTTCCACTATGCCTCTGTCAGTAGCAACATCAGAACTAGGTGATGAGCCAGCTCAACTACACCGCATTGTTGATACATTCGAAGCTCACCTTTGAAGAGCTCAGAAAGAGACAACACAAGACACCTAGGCTTTAGCGCAAGTATAGAAAGACCTAGAGGAGAAACGCGGTGCTATAGAATGGGAAAATTTGGCTTTCCAAGTGAAGTGGAATGAAGAAAAAGTATAGTTACAGCAAAGCAAGGAACAATTTCTCACCGAGCAACTCAAAGTTAAGGAAATGGTTCACAGATCACTTCACTCTGTGACAATCATCGAAGTAAAGGTCGAAGAGAGAGTCCCAAATAAGGTGGTGAAACTCGAAGAAGTAATCCAGCAACTCCAATAGCACATAGCAGACTTGGAGCTCTGCACTATTCTCGAGACTCCTCAAGACGTAAGGGACCAGCGAGAAGCAACTGCCCGCAACATAGTTGATAGATTAAAAGTTCTTGCCTTGGAGTGCAAGCAGCTGAGTAACCGAAGTGCCCAGACATACGAGAACCTCACTGAGAACCCAGAGTTATAGACATTGGAGTCGTAGCTCCAGGAAGAGAAGCAGAACACAAATACACTATAGGCACAGATGAAGGTCCTGTCGACTATAGAACAAATGAAGAGGTCTCAAGAGAAACGCACAGCTCAATAACAAATCCATATGCTTCAAAGGAAAGTGATGGAAGACACTCAACGACTTCAGCCTGTGCAAGATAAGGCATGCCAGTTGTTTACAGAGGTTGAGAACCAAGGAGCATAATTAGAATAGGTTGTCACCGCAATAGAACAATGCCTAGAAGGGCCACTAAATGACACAATAATACATGAGTTCACTGAACAAGAGGACAAAACAAAGCAGTAAGTCAAAACAGCTCGGGCCAAGCTCGAGGCATTCGAAGATGAACTGATCAGACCAGAGTGACTTGGGATGAGTCACAGGTGAGTGTTGGGGGCCTGTTGGCCCTTGACCAAGTTTTGGGAGTTTCTTGGTCATGTTGACCTATTTTGGGACTTCGACAGCGTGTCGAAGGAGGAGTGCATGATGAAGTAGATATCATGGGATCTCGGCCCCCTTTTGGGCCCCTTTTAGGGTTTTTGGGAATATGTAATGGGAATGGGATGTCGGCCCATGGGTTTACCCATGTTTAGGACTTTTTTGTATGTATAAATAGAAGGATAGGAAATGTAAGAAGAGGAGATAATAGTACATCTATGTGATGTGAATGTATGATAAGTGCGAGTAGAGTCTGTAAGTGCTTTGTGAATGATTGTAAGAGACTTGCAGAGCTAAGTGAAAATCCTTGTAGCAAATTGTGGAGAGATTAGTGTTGTAGTGCAAGGAAGAAGGATCTAGCAAGCTGCGCAGATATTTTGTCCTGTGTGGAGTAAGGGTTTTGATGGATTTGTGCTTGTAACCGATTGACTGAAGACAATAACGAAGAATAGTTGGTGGACGTAGCCCCAGGGTGGGGGTGAACCACATAAACATTGTGTTATGTGCTTTGTGCTTTGTCTTGATGTGTTCATATGTTATATGCTAAGTTCTTTGATATGTTTAAGATAAATCTATTTATGATTTGTGCTTATTATATGTGAGAATGTTAGATATGACCTAGATAGCCATGCTTAGTGCTTGATATGCTCATTCTGATCCATTTGTATATGCTAAGTTTTTGAATATTGTAGATTAGTGTGAATACTGTAAAGCTCTGTTGTATCAATGAAGTGAATAGTGATTGCATATTAGGTAACTGATGGTGCTAAGAGTTGTATTAAGTATTTTAATCATGGATTTGTATCCCATCTTAGGTTGCAGATACCTTAGTCTTGCAACCACCCTTGCCTCTACCTCAGGTGAGGCTTCATCTACTTCGTAGGTGTTTCCGAAAGGGTCGTTAGTTAGGTATTTCCTGGTGCGTTGTTGTAGTGTTGAATCCTGGGTCTACCCCTGTGTCAACATTCAACCATGTACATTATACCATAAATGAAAATATACTCATTACACTTTATTTATGTGTTTGTAGATGGAACATGAAGAGCCACAATGTAAAAATGAAGCTAATAAACAAAACATTCCAAATAACCCAAGTACTTGCAAGTGATAAAGAAGTGACACATGAAAGTATCTTGGGTAATGATAATAGTTCCAATGATGATCGGTGATCATAAAAATTGAATCTTACAAGTTTTATATTTTGGAATGTTTTTCCATGAAAATTAGACATTTTTATTAATGTGGACATATTTTCCCAATTGGATGATGACATGTTAAGAATAACTGCAACAATTACTTACTGAAATTTTGAATATCATGGACATTTATGTTGTCCCATTTTGTATAAGGAAGGGTGTCTTATCCATATATAATAAAATGTTGCATTACTAATTGAATATATGGATGATTTACATTTTTACAATGAATAGAGTTATTATCATCTAGTATATTTATTTAAATTATACAACACATTAATTCAATGATTATATCCAAGTGAAATAATTAAAATAGAAGAATCAATATCATTATAAAATATATTTTATTTTCTAATAACTATTTGAAATTTGGTCAGAAAAATAAGTGGCATTTGCATACTTGCAACATGGAAAAATTCAACATTGAAAATATAGTTGCATTATATTCATTTGAACCAAATTGTGTGGTTCATACCTAATCATTCAATGACATGTTTAAATAAATATCATGCACTAGTCTAAATAACTAGAATCAAAGCACTAGTGCTCATAGCGACAACAAAATCACCACTTCCTTCAATGGTATCATTATCGTTGTCATTATTATTATCATTACCATTACAAGAAATTTATGGTGTGAAAGATGATATATGCATTGGTGATTTTACATATGTAATACATACCAATTATTTCATTATATAAACTACACAGCAGGGATTCATAATATATAATACACACCAGTGCATAATATATACTTGTAAATATTTGATGCATATCAATCTGGATCACACTGATGTGTATTATTTATAGAAGCACCATGGTGTTTTCAATATATAAAATATGCACCGGGTATTCAAAAATATGTCATACCCACCGGTTCTTAGTATAGATATTTTGAATCCCTGGTGTGTATCAATATGTAATCTGATGATGCATATTATATATAAGGGGTGCACCAGTGTGCATTATCGATATAAGTGCGCCACCGAAAAAAACCTTTTCTAGGACCTACAACCATCCATAATTTTTAGTTATAGAAAATACATTCAAACCTTTGCTACAAATAGCAAGGTTTTTATTGGACAAATTGGTAAGTGCGGACACAAAAACTTCTCCCTAGTTTCATTCCAAAACTAGAACAAAACAAGACAAAATATAAAACTTTCCCTAAGTTTTAATTATCAAGCATACTAACTAATAAGAGATAAATGGCATACCTTTTAAACGTCATTTTTCCCCACTAGTGTCATCTTCTCTTTGTTCCAAGGCTTATGGGATGTTGAACCTGTAAAAATACACCAGCCAATGAAGTGAAATAAACAACGTATACTCAACAAAACCTATGTATGCGATCAAGGAATCATACAATAAAATAATACCAATTTTATGGGAAAGAAATATATCACTGTATTAAAGATATGAAAATGAGAATACAACCAATTCCTTGATGTTGTAAGGTCCTTTCCAACAGTCCCTTTCTTCCCAAACACTTCTTGCTCCAACGATTCTGAAATGAACAATATATCTTGACAAAGCAAAGCTCAAAGCTACAAAAATTACCCAAGCTCACACCAAAATCTAGCCAACTAACTTTTCCCATGAGAAATATTCTCCTTTTATAAGCTGAAAAGGATAGGATGAGGAGTTTAGGATGATCCCATGATATCAGGGATGCGACTCAGATCCAAACTGATCAGAGGCCACCTCACCCTCTAAGCTTCTATTCTAGAACTTTCGAGAAATTCCTCTTTTTCCTTCATATGAAAATCATCGCACCCTTAAAACTGATCAAACTACGATGACATCGTAGGCCACTATGGTGAAACCTGTGACAATCCTAGATCGTCCCACGCTTAACACTAAGCAAGGTGAAACAATCCCTTTTTCTAAGGTTTTTGACAAAGGAAAATTATAATTTCGTCTCTCTGGGAAAAAGTATCCTCATTCTCTTCACGGATTCAAGCCATTGATCCTTCCACATGCAAAGGATAAGTTTACATCATTAATGGTCATAGGGGTGACGAAAATAATGTGTAATAGAGAGCCCCCAAAGTATGAAGTTAGAACAAAGTGATAGATGAAATACTTTGTCGAGTGTGTGTAGGGAATAACGAACAGTCGGTCATAAACTTGCCAACAAACAAGGAAATATAGTATAATAATATATAATCATTGAGGTAGGCATTCCCATACTCATAATAAAAATGACTCAAAGCATAAATTCTGACATTCAAAGATCCATTTCAATTAAGACAGGTCATGGCCACCAAACATATATTGTGGAACCATGCCATTATGACTCAAATATGAACATAGCCACCAAAAATACATTGTGGATCTATGCATTAAAGACTCAAATTTGAACATAGACACAAGAAATACACTATGGATCTATGCAATAGTACAATCTGAATATACTCCAACGCAACCTGAATCTGTCAGAAAAAATTTAGGGTCTTCTTCTCCACCACTCTACAGTACAAAGATAACCATGCAAATACATGTGTTGAAGTCAAACATGCTAGAAACCACTTGATTATCGGTCATTAGTGTATACCTTTAACAAGTGTGAGGGAAATCACCATTAATGTCAATGAATCCCAAGGTACACTAGTACAATCCAACGGGTGATAATTTGTGAGCTAAAGTCGAACACTCGGTGGAATCTCTCGATCAGGGGTCAATAATGAAAACCCATTGTCAAAAGAAAGGAAACTTTCCATTGAGGCATGCAAGTTCCAAGGTACCAATTAGTTTCTAAGTCTAATTCCTGGATAATGAGTTGAAGTTGACAGGAAAATATTCGTCATAGGAGGGCCTTGATGTATCTCCCATCAATGACATGAAACAGGTAACAATATTTGAAGTAGATCAGAGTAACAAGTGATTTAGGGCTGACTCAGGGATGGACGACACAATAGAAGTCTTAAGGACTGCAGAAATGGCCGACACAATAGAAGGCTTTTCGGGTTGAACTTCTCTTTGAACATATTGACGACATGACAAATGTCTTGGAAACACTGACTCAACAATAGGGAGCACAGGCCAATTTGTAATCTTATAAAGGAGTATGATCAAGAGACAAGTGGATTTTTCAACCTAGACACAAAGCGAGTGAAAGGGTGTCATGTTCAAAAGAGACTCTTCCATAGAATACAAGTTTAGATACATTTCTTTCCCAAATTTTCCCCCACCATTTCTGGTGAGTACCTCTTTATTTTTACACAAGCTTGAGGAGGATAAAATATGCTTGAACTGTAATCTCATCCTTTGGATGAGTCCTTCGGATTATTTTTAACAAAACCTAGGAAGGAGTGGTTTGGTCCCATATGGGCCTTTAGATGTTTCTTTTACGAGTCCAAAGAAAGAAAACTCAGGGGTTTTTCATGTTTAGAGAATCTGAAAAACACTTAAAGAAAACTCCAAAATATCCTTTTTCGTAAATTAGTCTAACAAGATTGAAAAAGAGATAATCTACAGTTCATGAGACATTTTCTTCAAATACTTTAACAAGTGGGAAAAGAACAAGATTGCTCGAAACTATTTTCATGTTTAGAGAGTCTGAAAAGAGCTTAAAGGGAACTCCAGGGGTTCCTTTTTCATATAACCCTTACGATTCTGAAAAAGTGATAAGAGTTTACTCAGTTACATTCTCTTGTATTTACAATCATGAGAAAGAACAAAGACTAAGCTCATGGTTGTTTTCATTTTTACGCAAGCTTAAAACAAAACAAAACTATGCTTGGGATAGATTTTATTTTTACACAAGCTTAAAACTAAACAAAACTATGCTTGGACCTTATTTAATTTTTACACAAGATTGAACCAGAGGAAACTATGCTTGAGGTGGGTGGTTTCATTTTTACACAATATTGATCCAAAGAAAACTGTGCTTGTGACTTCCCAACGTAGAATCCAGGGATGGTTGGTACTTATCCCCCAGCTTAAGAAGGTAGCGACTTAAATTCAACATGAATTCCAGAGGCTATAAGCAATTCCCCTAAAGATTCATTACATCCAACAACATAGGAATATGAAATGAAGCTTCAAATACTATATGTAACAAAGTACTTGAATCAATCGAATAGGGAAAAAACTATCTCATTTTTTAACGAGCTTGACACAAAAACAAGAACTATGCTCGAGAATCTAGGTTCAATCCCCAGACCTCTGTTTCTTTTTTTAATGAGCTTGACACAGAAATGGGAACTATGCTCATAGACTCTGTTTCATTTTTTAATGAGGCTTCCATAGAGACACAAAAAACTATCCTCGTAGCTGATTTCATTTTATAACGAGCTCGAAATCAGAAAACCATGCTTAAGGCTGGTTTCATTTTTTAATGAGCTTGAAATTAGAAAAAACATGCTAAAGGTTGGTTTCATTTTTTAATGAGATTGAAATTAGAAAATCATGCTAAAATATTCTCTTCTTGATCACGACTTCTAAGAGGACAGTTCTCTGGAAGGACACGATGTAAAGGGACAAAAATTGGTCATGGCCTCCAAGAGATATTCACTTGATGGAAGAAACACACTCTGGAAGGAACACATGTCAAGGGCCATAATAGGGCAAAGGAGATCAAGCTCCAATAGCCCTACCAAATATATAACCATTTCAAATAACAGATCCAAGTCATAAGATATTGAGCTTATAGTGAGAGGCTCATCTACATCGACAGTTGAAAACATGGGAGAAAATGCTACATAATTGACTTTTGGTGGGGGTAATACAGTTTGCATATAAGAACCATTTAGGGAGGTCATTGAGTTGATGGTCAAGTTAGGGCCAACAAACGAAAGTTGCTCAATAGTCACAATTCTTCCATCGTGAGGACGAAAAAGAGTGGAGACGATGGCTTTCATGGCATAGACATAATATATCCCAAGGAGTAAATCAAAATCCAAGGGGTCTTGGACTACCATGACATCAATAAAGACAATTTTCCCTCCCAAAGTTATGGGAAACTGAGGAAGGGTCCCTAAAGGTTGACTGGTTCTTTTGTTGAAAGCCAACAAATTTTACGTAATTGGCACAAGCCAAGGATAACCCAAAGCTTGCCAAGCAATAGAGGAACAAAGACTAACGGATGAACCTTCATCTATCAGTGTTTGAGGAATCTCTCGACCACAAGTCTGCATGGTAATATTGAAAGTAACGTGAGAGGGAAGACGAGGTCTAGTTCACGCACCCTAATAAAAAAGGATGACCTCATTACTTGGAGGGGGTTCCAAGGGAGAAGGAGGAATGCCCCCCAGCACAGTAGAGTCTGTATCAATGAGAAAAATGTGGGAAGCATCGGGGTTACTCTCTAGTGGGAGAGTAGGATCGACCGATAATGAGATCAGATTGACCACTTGGGTTTCAGTCTCCAAGGGGAGAATGGGGTCGATAGGTGGAAACAGATTGACTGTTTGGATTGCACTCTCTAATGAGAGGGTGGGATCGATCAAAGGTGGGATCAGATCGACCACTTTGTCAATTGGTTTAAATAAGGACGTGACCATATAGACCATATGATAAACCAAACTGACCGATGAAGGGACCAGATTGATCATCCCATCAACTACAGGTGGGTCAAGAGTAAGCTTGTGATAAGCAGCTAGAAGTTGAGGTTGGGAAACATTCATGTCTTCCAGTAATTTCAAGGCTTTGGCCATACGAGGGAAAAGGCAAGTTTTATGACTCCCTCCACAAAACATACATGAGAACTTGACTCTAGTTTTCTTCTTCCCAATGGTATCCTGACTAGTTGATGGGAGGTCATCAACATCTTGTTTAGAGGCTGACGACATGGGTTGGAGAGGGTGTGTAGACCATACTTATATAACCTTGGATAGACTAGGGAAATCCTTAAGAATATGGATAACCTTACAAAGCCTACAAGGGTACTTGGGCTTACAGGTTGTTTGGGTGATCTTGGCATTATCAACACTCCCAAAAAAATTACCAGTAACTGGTTGTTGTCCAACATGTCTAGTAGTGGTTGGAAGTTTAGACCATTTCTTATTTTTCTTCTTCTTAATATTCTTTTTCTTTTTCTTCTTATCCATCGAGTTACTAGCTTTAGAGCTTTCACTAGGAAAAGAAGATGAAACAGAAGAAGAACTTGCAAGTGAATAAGTTGAAGGAGATCTTATTGGTGAAGAAGGTGAAAGATCAACATGATTTTGATGTTCTTGGGGGGAAGTTATTACAACCGAAGCACTTTCTTCATTTGTGATTACCAGAGTGGAAAACAACCATACCGACAATCCAATTGTGAGACCTGGAAGGCTTAAAGTGGCGATGTAAGGAGGACCAATGTTTCCATAAGAAGGAAAAACAAAAGGTTCCCACGGAGCAGGGGTTGCTTCATTGGTCATTCCGGGAACTAATTCCATTAAACACATATCCAACCTAGAGTCTGCTAGGAAAAATAAACAACACACGCTAAAAATCCAAGAAGCAAGAAAACAAACAAAACCTTCTCACAATGAACACACTAGTTGGTGATGAAATCCAACGTCGTGGGAACAATGCAAGAAGGGGCTAAGATAGAGTGGGTGGAAAAGTTAAGTTGATGACTTGCTTAATGGACTTACAGCCTAGTGCATGCTCCCACATATAATCATGGCTATACCCTCCAAGGAGCCCGAGTGAGTTTGGCCAATGTCGATTCCAGGTACCGTGAAGACTTTCCCTTCCACAGTCACCTCATGTAAAGACTCTAAATAGATAGGCCACTAAGGTTACCAATTACGAAAATGATGTCTAGGGAAGCAATCGATAGTCCGATCCACATGAAAGGGAAGGGTATCTAAGCCCGAAATCAACTCAAGAAGGTCCCCACAATATTTTCTTCTCAAGTGACCCCCAATAATACGCGCAATCTCTACACTAAGACCAACAAAGCAGGGTGAGTAACTATGTCGGCCCTAATGTGACCTCGTGATTGACCCTTGTGTTAGAAGGGATTCCTATGATAAAATGTAGCAAGTGGATTTAACTCTCCCTATCACAAGATACTATGTGTGTTTGCAGCTTTGGAAAGTTATCTTTCACACCTATTCCAAAGCCATACACTCTAGGCTAATGCAGGTTTGCTACCGGAAAATATAAAAATGTCTAATCAATTTTTATAAGTGCTTTATTTTAATACTGTTGTTTATTCAAGAGGAAAATGGCATGGACTAAATGATGTTTTTATTGACTCTAAACAATGTAAAGAAATGAAAATGCAAATATTTCACTTCGATGAAAGCTATATTACGAGAAGGAGAAAATGTTTATCATTCCCAGATGCACAGTGTCCCATACTCATCAATATCAATAACTTTAAGAAATGAGTTAAAGAGACTGTACACTAATACACTATTCTTTTCCCCTCCATTTTTGGGGGTTTTAAGAATTCAAGACAAAAAATGCCAAAAATCATGCAATATCACTACTTCAAATGCAAGGATGCCCCCAATCTAATGCAAAGCAATAAATTAATTTTTTTTGTTTTCAAAGATACACTAAAATCAATAACGAGCTTCTTCAAGTCAAAAGCAACCCAAACTACATTTTTTTTTTTAACACGAACTATTCAGAGAAAGAAGTGTTCTTTCCCTAAACAATTCTAAAGAAAAAAAAATGCTTTGTAACTGAAAGACACTCAAAGAAATAGATCAAATATTTCAAAAGAAAACAAGATAAAACAAAGAAAAGATGGCTAAAAGAATATTTAAATCTTGTCAAGCAGACTGTAATCAGACATAACAAATCAGCCCAAACACTTATCATAGATCTGGGTAGGGAAAACCATAAAAAAGTTAAAAAATTCACAAAATCGTCGCGAACTATCAGCTAGCACAGTGCGATGATCCTAGATCGCCGCAGGCCAGAGAACAATGCAATGTGATGACGTCGCACTATGTCTAAAGGAAGGGTGCGTCAATCCTATATCGTCACACTGTCCCTCAAAGCAGGGTGTGACAATCAAAGGAAAAATGGAAAAAATAAAAAGAATGAAGGTTTTCTGGTGAAATTAAACAGTCAAAGAGTTCATCTGGATCTCACAATGACTCAAAAGATAGAACCCAGGAAATCAAAGCAAGAAATAAAGACAAACTAGGAAAAAAATCCATTCCCCAGTATGGTCGCCAATATTTTTTATCGGACAAATCGATAAGTGTGGACACAAACAGATCTCCCTAGTTTCACTCTGAAACTAGAACAAAACAAGACATAATATAAAACTTTCCTTAAATTTAAATTATCAAGCATACTAACTAACAAGAGATAAATGGAAAACCTTTTAAACGTCATTTGTCCTCACTAGTTTCATATTTTCTCTGTTCCAAGGCTTATGGGATGTTGAATCTGTAAAAAGACACAAGCCAACGAAGTGAAAGAAACAACGTATACTCAACAAAACCTATGTATGTGATCAAGGAATCATACAATAAAATAAGACCAATTTTATGGGAAAGAAATATATCACTATATTAAAGATATGAAAAGGAGAATACAACCAATGCCTTGATGTTGTAAGGTCCTTTCCAACATTTACTTGATTTCCACACACTTCTTGCTCCACAGATTCTAAGATCAACAATATACCTTGACAAAGCAAATCTTAAAGCTACAAAAATTACTCAAGCTCACACCAAAAGCTAGCCAACTAACTTTTCCCATGATAACGCTTCTCCTTTTATAATCTGAAAAGGATAGGGTGAGGAGGTTAGGATGATCCCATGATATTAAGGATGTGACTCAGATCCAAACCGATCAGATGCCACCTCACCCTCGAAGCTTATATTCTAGAACTTTCAAGAAATTCTTCTTTCTCCTTTGTACAAAAATCGTTGCACCCTTAACACTGATCAAACTGCGATGATGTCACAGGCCACTGTGGTGAAACTTGCAACGATCCTATATTTTCACACCCTTAACACTAAGCAAGGTGTGACGATCCCTTTTTCTAAGGTTTTTGACAAAGGAAAAGTATAATTTCATCTCTCTCAGAAAAAAATATCTTCATTCTCTTTAGGGATTCAAGCCATTGATCCTTCCACGGGAAAAGGATAAGTTTACATCATTAACGGTCATAGGGGTGATGAAAATAATGTGTAACAAAGGTTTTAGTATATTTTTTAAAATAATTTTTCCTAATGTTGTAACACTAAAATCCCCACAAAAACCTCTTCTAGACTATGTTTTCCTTCTACTAATAGGAGCAGGGGTAGGGAAATTTTATCTAAAGGTTCAAGTATTTCATTAATGGTGTGAGAAATAAAATCTATAAGGCTCCTTATGCAAGATTCTTCTTCAATTTTATTTAAAATTATTTGAAACCTTCTATGTGGAGGTAACTCATGCAAAACCGATAACACACTCATTTGACAAGTGTAAATATGGGTACTATTGGGTTGGGATAGAAAAATGATCTTTAGTTTCTATAGGAGGATACACATTATATTACAACTCAAACTCATATTTTATATGTATCTTGTTATCAAGCTATGCCTCAACATCTTGAAATTTTGGTTGTGGATTTAGTGTATGAACACATGCTTGGAAGTCCTATTTGTTCATTGGTTGGTTGGGTGGTAAGTTGTGGCTATTCATGTTAATAAACAATTCATGCAAATTTCTAATATTATTAACCATAAAAGGGTCGTTATGTCCTTATAGAACAAAATGTTTGACAAAAGAAGATGTCTCAAGTCAACATCATAGGTTCACTTAGTGCAAGGGGCCAACCATACCTTCCTCTATTGACAGTGGAATGTCAGGCAATTGGTCTATATTGACAGACAGTTGGATAGTTGGTTGTCATTGATATCAACCATTGGAGAGTTTTGTTTTGAGTGATGTCAACCCTTAGAGATTTATTTCAACCCTTGAGTATGTCTAATAGAAAAATCCAGAAGCCCCACATATGTGTACGAGATCGCTGGACAATTTCTTAGTTCATACATTGGATAGACGTCTTATCTAGTTGATTTGTATAGTTAGTTGGATTTATGTGATGAGTATAATCGGATAAGTCTCCAAAATGGTCCCCTTATGGAGTATCTCTAAGAATGGCGCTCACGGGAAGATGCTTTGAAGAAGACTACAAGAAACCCCTAGGTGTCGTTATGGAACCCAAGTTTGGTTGAGGAGTAATGTAATGAAGATCAATGATTTTGCAAGTGAGACTATCATGGATAGATAGTACATGTCATTCCATTTCTGGTGATATGTGGTACGTCACATAAATCCTCGCAGTTAGAGAGTTATGGATTTTTGAAGTTGGAGAACCCTCATGAGTTATCTAGAAGCCCCTAGAAGGTCAAATAAGTCAAGTTATTCTAGAATCTCCTAGAAGAATTTGACTAATCAAAGTGGTTGCAACTAGGAGTTAATCATGGGTTAAGTTGTTGCAATAAGAAAATAATTAAAAATAAATTAGTTGCAACTAGAAGTGGTGATATTACTATTTGTGGATAAAGAGGTTGTAAGTGGAAAAAGTAGTTATAAGTGGGTTAGCCTTAAAAGAAGGAAGTTGGTTAGAAGATAACACCTAGAGGAATCTACGTGGAGAGTATAAATAAGAGAGAAAGGGTCTCTTATGAGTAAGAAATTTGAGTAAATTTAATATCTATTATTTTGTGAAAGGTTCATTGCAGGTATGCATTGATACATCTAAAGTTACACAAGTGTGAGATAGAAAAGGAGGATTGACGATGAAATTTTTGGAGGTTTAGAAAAACCCTAGTTTTGAATTTGTACGCAGGCTGCAGTGGAGGAGGTCGCATACATACATGGGTTGTAGTGGGTGAGGTAGCATAGATACGCGAGATGTAGAAGAGGAGGTTGTGTACAGGTAAAAAGGTCATGAAAATAGATGTTGGTTCCAAGTCCTTGAATTCTGAAGCAAGTTCCCAGGACAAAATTCTATAGGTTTAGATCATCTACAAAAGTTCTGGTATGGTTACATGTTTTATTTTATTTTTAGATCTGCTTATGGTATGGTGAATGCTTGAAGCATTCTTGGTATGGTTTTTTTGATATCTCGATATGGTATATGTTGGTTGGTTGACTGAGTGAGAAGCATTCTTATGTATGGTAAAAATCTGATATGGTTGAGGGATATCCTTGTTGTATGATGATGTATGCATGAGGGACATGCATAAGGTGTTGGAGATGATTCATTGATGACATGGTACATATGGCATAGGTTGGATGCAGTGACAGGTTGCAGGTGGATGTGACATAGGAAAAAAAGTTTCAAAGTTTCAGAAAACTATAAACCCTAGTTTTATAAGAGTGTATGCAGGATGACATAGGAAAGGTCACATACATATGTGTGTTTCCATATAGACAGGTCACATATCTGTTGGTGCATTTGACAAAAAAAAAATTGTCTACAAGTTGGGTCTTGTACTTGAGGGTTGAATTCCTCATATCTCAGTTGGTGTTGAGATGTGCAAGTTGGGTCTTGTATTGAGAGTTGGTACTCTCTTGGAGTTGGTTCTCTTTTTTAGTTGGTGTTGATAAACCCCGGAGATTGTAGTCTCTTGTAATACATAATACAAAAATCTTACACATATATCTGGTGTTCTTTTTATTATTATTATGGTGATGGTTTATAGTTCTCTATTATTGATTAATGTTGTTGATACATGAAAGTAGCTAAGTATGAATGAATAATATGTTTGAATTGGTTGCTAACTAAGTTTTGAAATAAGTGTAAAAAGAGCCCTACAATGATTCACCCACCCCCATATCAGTGTGGTCGGTGTGTCCAACAATTGATATCAGAGTAGGCCTTCACTATAATCCTTACAAGCTTGAAGGATATCCATGGACACACAAATGGATGAACATGTAGTTACCTATATAGATGAAGTTCCCCTCTTTGATAAGACATATTACTCGGCATGGATATTAAAAATGAAAGGGTATTTAAAATCAAAAGGAGTAGGTGTTTGGGACATAGTTGTTGTTGGATAAATTCCCGTGAAGAATCAATCAAAATTTGCAGCCCAAAAGGAAGCAAATAAGAACAATGCAGTGGCATTCAATACTCTCTACAATGGACTCTCGGGTTCTATCAAACATGGCATATGAAAATATACCTCCACCAAGGACCTATGGCTGAAGCTAGAGAAGATATATCAAGACAAAAGACAATACATAGAAGACAATCCCATCAAGGACAATGAAGGTAAAGACTCTCCAAAATCTTCCGATTGCAATAATTCTAAATGCAATGATATTGAATATTCTCTTGCAAATAAAGAACAAGATCTAGCAGAAATAGAAGAAGTTTGTGTGGAAGCAACTAACAATTATCCTATAGATGGATAAATATTATCAATAATGATTAAGATGGTTTTGAGGATATTGAAGGATACACTAAGGAAGCCCTAGAAAATTACCAAAGGCATACCATGGCACTAGATAAATACTCATGAAACAAGAAGAAGAAATCAAGAGACTAAAGAGTGATATAATTAGTCAAGCAAAAGAAAATAAGGAGGTAGATGATGAGCTTAGCAGAATCCTTGAAGAACTTAAAGAAACAAGAGAAATCAATGTTAATCTAAGGAACCAACTTGAAGAAGCCAAAAGGTTAGAGGAACTATTGAAGAAGCAGATAAATGAAAAAGAAGAATCATGTCATAAGATGGATAAAGTTCATGAATAAATCAACAATATTGGATAGTCAAATATCACCAAATGATAAATATGGTCTTGGATACCTTCAAGGTTGATACAGAGACACCTTCAAGGTTGATACAAAAGCACAGGCACGAAAATGTTTTTCATGGTCATTGCTTCTCATGTAATGAATATGGTCACAAAGCTTTGGATTGCAGACATTATGAAAGGAAAGATGTTGGAAGATTCAATAACATATTAAGATGTTGGAGATGTAATATTGTGGGACACATTATTTCACATTGTCACACCATTAGATGTTACAGCTGCAGTGGGTTTGGCCACAAATCCCAGGATTGTTGGAATTCAAGGAGATAGTAAATAAGGAATGCTTCATATGATATGGAAAGAAGAGCATGGAAGAAACATAATGAGAAACTAGGACACTCTCAGATGTGGATGAAGAATACTAAACAACCAGACATGAATGAAGACATAAAGATTTGAGGAAATATTTATATTTTCTGAGGCAGACATGGGTTCCTGTGGGAGCAGTCATGTACATATGCGAGGTGACTTATATAAAGGTCGTGTACATAGATGAGCTAACTAAATAAAAGGTCATGTACCTAAGGTAAATCTTGGAGAAAAAGGGTTGGAACAGACTGCAGAAGCTGAGTAAGCCCGGGTTATTTGAGATCCAATGTTACAGGTCAACAAAAGAGCTACATGTATATTTTTATGTATGTTTGATGATGATATATGGTTGAGTTTTGGGGCATATTATTGAGGCATTTCTTGGATACATGGTACAAACACTAGTATCTAGCTTGAGGTCTTTTTTTTAATGTACAATGTTGGTTATGTTAAGGACTTATCAGTAATATTGTGGAACTTTGTTTTTGAGGTATATCATGGGTAATGTGATACTAGATAGAGATACATCATTGATCCATTGAGGAATATCCTAGGTACATGTCTAGAGGTATTATTGTTGGATTATAATTGTTGTAGTGAAAGGTATTGAGGTAGATATGTTGTAGTACATGGTTGATGCCTGTGTGAGCTCTATTAACATATCTTGTGGTGCAATATGAGAGGTTTTTGTTAGTGGTCTTGATGTATGATTGGTTCATACTTGAGTCTTGGTATATTGTATCTTGCTGACATTGAGGAGCATTCTTGAGGCATGTGTTTGAGGGTCTTGGTATATGACTTGAGGCACATCATTGGATGCATGGTGCATGTTGGTTGAGTTATACTTGTTGTGATACATTGTTGGTACATCCCTTGGATACATTGGCACATGGTTTATGGTACTTAGTTAAGGCATATCATGAGTGATATGACACTTGTTTGAAGTACATGATTGGCATGTTGTATGGTTTTTGATGTTATTGGTATTGGTAAATTGATAGAGGGACTTGATGATGATCTTGATATATGTTTGGTACACATATAGCACATGTTATTGGCTAATGGATGAGGCACTTCATTCATGATATCTTATGATATATGGTATGGTGGTGATGTACATGGTTGGTACATGGTATGGTGATGTTGGTAAATATTTATGAGTCATAGCTTGATATATATTTGATGCATGATTGGTACATACTTGGTACACAATCAGAGGCACCTGGTAGTTGTAGTATTGGAATATGGTTTATGGATGATGTGACATATATGCATGGATATACTTTTAGAAGCACATCTTGATTGTGGTAAATATTTTTATGTTTGTTAGTAGTCTTTGTTGATGCACATCTTGATGATATTGTTTATATGGTTGAAAGTTGTCTTGGTGATTGATCTTGGTGAATAGATATGATTTGGTTGATGATTTTAGCACTAATAATTTCATGATCAAATTTTGGTCTTAAAAATTCATATTTTTCTTATATAAAGATCATAAGGTCTTCTTAGAATCTTTTTATTCATATTAAGGTCATATGAGGTGTTTTAAAGTCTAAAACTAAGATTTTGAAAAGGGCACTACATGAAGTTCCTGTAGTGCAACATGTTTTTAGGCAAATGACACGGTTTTGGAGGATGATTATGAGACCAACCACCTAGTAAACCTATTTACTTGTTGAGGTGAGTTCGAGATCAATCACTTAATATCATGGGGAAGGTCAAATTCTTGATGGAGAATATTTTGGGAACATATCACCACGTTGACTTAATTTTTAGCAAGAAGTTACCAAAAATTCAGGAATTTTCATGTTTTAGTCATTATGTTTGGGAACAAATATCGGGAAGCTGGAAGGTTATTTTTGAAAATTGAAAGAGTTTTTTCTCACTAAAGGAGTCATATACAAAAACCACTTTCCGTTTTTACACGTGTCATGGTTTTTGATATTCGAATGAATATTTACAACTCATTTTTCAGATTCAGAAATTCGGGAATTTTCCTGTTTTAGTCATCATTTTTGGAGATAGATCCCAGGAAGTTGGAAGGTTATTTTTGAAAAGTGAAAGAGTTTTTTATAAATAAAGGAATCCTCTACAAAAACATCTCTTGGATTTTTCACAGGTGTCATGGTTTGGGATAAACAGGTGGATCTCTTAGCATCATTTTTCCATAATTTCGATAATTTATTTTTCCTAAACATTTCCTAGCCACCTCATCATTTCGAATTTGGGATGGAGGTTTTTGGATCCATTTTTCTTGTATTTTGAGAAGAGTGCAATCTATTTATAAAAGAGAGGAATGAAAAGAGTGAGAGGGGGGTTGGATCCTTATTTTGGCCTGATACTACATATCTAAATATTTTTTTATCTCTCTTGCCTATGTAAAGACTTCAGCTGCTAATGAAATTGATGGTTAGCCTTTAATACTTCTATGCTTATAATCTTCATATTTCTTCTGAAACACTTTTATGATGTTATATGAGCTTATGAAAAATGATTTTGTGTTGAGAAGGTTTCTTTAACAAGTTTTTTGTAATATTTTCCACATTGGTATTTTTCTCCTTAAATCTTATTTAGAATGAATTCTAGATAAAGGTTTTTCCTCTGTTGCATAAAGACATCAAAGACAAGATTTGTTATTTGTGTATTTATTATTCTTTGTTTTTTCCCTTCTCTCAATCACATCACTTAAATATTAAATCTCTATCCATCATTTTTGTTTACCCGACTTGTTGCACTTAGGTAAGTGATATTAATAGATCAAATCATTATTCCCTTTCAAATCAAGCAAGTATTTATCCATATTAAAACCCCTATTGAACATTTTGAAACAAGGTGTGTTAGATTTAACGCAATAGTAGTATTGAGTTGACTTATAGCGCTAACATATGAGATTGATGAGATAGGTTGTTGGTATAAGTTGTGTTGTGCATAGTTTATGCACTTGTGTTGATATAGTTTGTTGGTACAAGTTTTGTGCATGGCTAATGCACTGGTTGATGATGCTTGGTTGTACATGGTTGATGATTTTCTTATGATTCACTATTCATTGCTGATATTATGAGATAGTATGTATGTATACACTTGATGTATGGTATGACACAAGTTTATATGGCTGGTGATCAGATACATGTTGTTGAGATAGTGATTGGTTGGCAATGATAGAGATAGTTACAACAATAGTTACAGATTGATGGATCATTATATGATGCATAGATAGGTCCAAGGATCATCAAAGGAAGAACCGATTATAGTATTCTTCATGCAGTATTGTTGAGTAGTTGATCAATTTTCTAGTATAGAAACAACATCCATAGCAGAAGCAATTTACAGTGGTAGCACATTATTCATAGTGATTACACAACATCTTGTAGAGAAGATAGAGGGAGACATACCCACAAGGGGAGTTATTCATTTTCCCATGATTGGTTACAAAGGTGTGATTTCAGGAGGAGAGATGATAGATATGATCATAGAGGGAGAATTGGAATCCATTCCCTCAGCATTTCATCATAGTGACATCCTTTTTCCAAAGGGGAAAGATTATTTAGATGATGAGAAAGGGCAATATAGACAAGGGGAGCAACCCCAAGGAGAGTCCAGTCGGGGGGAGAAGCCCCAATGAGGAGATACCTGTTTCCATTGATGTCAAATGGGGAGAGATATAAACATTGATGAGTACTATGAGCATGCGTGTTTTCATGACTAAGTGTTTCCATATATTTTTGGGTTGTCATCAATGCCAAAGGGGGAGATTGTCAGAAAATTGGTCTAGATTGATGGACAGTTGGATAGTTGGTTTTCATTGATGTCAACCCTTGGAGAGTGATTTCAACCCTTAGATATTGATGTCAACCCTTGATTATCTCTGGTAGCACATTCTAGAAGCCCCAGATATGTGAATGAGATCGTTGGAAAATTGGTTAGTTCAGATGTTGGATAGAAGGCTTATCCAGTTGGTTGGATTGATGTAATGGGTATAATTGGAGAAGTCTCCAAAGTGGTACTCTTATGTCCTATATCTAATCATGGCCCTCATGAGAATACACTTTCAAGAAGTCTACAAGAAACCCCTAGTTGTGGTTATGGAACCCAAGTATTCTCATCAATAATGGATTTATGTTGTCAATAACGTATTCTCATGTAACTAAGTATGAATGAATAATATGTTTGAAGTGTTTGCTAACTAAAGTTTTCAATAATTCATCAAAAACCACACCTATTGATTAATTAATGATGTATCAACAACATTCATCAATAATGTATTCTCATGTAACTAAGTATGTATGAATAATATGTTTGAAGTGTTTTCTAACTAAAGTTTTTAAAGAAGTGTAAAAAGAGCACTACACTAATTCACCCCCCCCCCCCTCTAATTGTGGTCGGTGTATCCATCATGGAAAACTCTCTAGTTATGGTTTGATTTTACATTGATTCTTGCAAATTGTCAGTTATGGATTTATATCTTGTATTAGCTCTTATGATTTTAAATTAAATACAACTAAGTATGAAAAAATAGGGAGAAACTATTCTATTCCAGTTAATCCTAAATAATCTTATCTACCTTTCCTAGCTATAAATTTTTTCTAGAACCTATTTGACATAAAACAAAAGGACACATATAGATATTAGGAGAATATTCCACTAACTATTGTCAACACCAAACCTAGGGAAAACTATGAGGACCAAGGATAACCTACAAAACACCAATAGAATACATGTTCCACATAAAAATATTAGACATAAAGTAAATAGAGACATGTAAAGTGCATGGCGAATAGTTCACCTATTATCATATGCACAAAACCTAAATCATGCTCCAAGGATCAAGTATAGACTACAAATCACTCATATTTATGTCCACATGTTATAAATTCATATCATAAATAAGTGTATATATTGTAAGAAAGAGAATAATTAAAATATTACAATATTCTCCACCCATGTTGTAATGATCCCAAGCCATTATGCAAGGATCATCACTGTTTTGGTGTCTTTTTAAAACTTTTTCTGAGTGAGGTATTTCGTCAAACACTTTGCTGATCTACCTTTTAGATGTGTTTATATGTGTGTATGCAACAAATA
>ML784232.1:107974-139246 GCA_009831015.1 Picea engelmannii | reverse complement strand
CCTACTGCCAAAAGTGTCCAATAACCCTAATAAATATGCCAAATGATAGATCGGGTGATGGTAAGAACAACCCAGGTGTCTGAATCTCCAAGATCCCTCTCAATCTCTGTAGATCTGAAATCCCCCACTGAATGGTGCCCCCCACTGGATGACTGAAACCCTAGATAATTCGGCCCTGCTGAAGGAGGCCTCCAAATGCTCTGAAACTCTCCATAAATATAGATCAGGACACTACAAGTCACTAGGTAAAGTCTCAGGGTTAGATCTGAATTTTAACCCCTCCAAACGGACTAGATCTGGATCTCAAAAACGCCCTCCTTCTCTTCAATTCGTCCCACTGCTCAAGAAATAATCTGAGCCATAAAACTGTCTCAGAAAGCACTAGATTTGATGTCCAAGGCCCTGCAATGAAAACTCAAGTGATAGAATCCTCAACGGCCCTGCCAATCTCCTACAACGAATCTCTCTCCAAAGATGGTGCGCTCCTCTTGCTGGAATCCCTCAACTGGTGCGCCCTCTCTCTATCTGCACATGAAACTAATGTAGAATCCTCCTGCAACTGAGTAGATATGGAACTAGAATGGTGTGGGAGAGTATTGCATCTCCGAGACCAAGCTTGGGACAATATAGGTGGAATCTTTCACCACTGAATCGTCCTCTAGGGTTTGTTATGTCAAAACCCTCAAAACCCCCAATATTGGGCTCACTAGCTATAAGCCATAAATCAAAATAAGATCATACATGAATGAATGAGAAGAGGCCCTTGCCTTTCCTTTATACTTTTGGCTCACCTTGTCCCTCCAAAGTGACTTTCATTTTATTAATATTTAATTAATTAATTAAATCACTTTAATTAATTAATTAACCTTTTTACCCTTGAAAAGCTCCTTTTCTCTCCTCGTGGCTTCCCTAGCCACTGAAAGTCACTTCTAGCCATCCCATCCTGTAGCGTTGCTCCTCCCGATTCCAATGAGATATTACACTGAGAGGTTCCTCCAAGTAATGTTCCCAAAATGACCTCTTCAGTGAATTCCATTGACTTATAGCTCAAAATAGTCAAAATCATGGAAATCATCGGAATGCAATGAAACCAAATCCAACCTGTGTGGAATGGATCATAATGATGGAATATGATCATCAATGCAAGCTGGACCCCACAATGCCTCTCAAATACCCCTATAATCGCTATAGCATCCATCTGGCTACTCTGGTCATCATAAATCTCTGCCCTGTGATGATGTCTCAAAGTGGGGACATTACACATGTGCACTTTCACCGAATTTGTCTTCTAGTGCTTGCAAACTTGACAATGGCTTGGGCACTAGTTTTCTTCATACATTGAATCAATCACTTGCACATATTAGTCCTCCTCTATCCTTTTCATTGGAGATTTTTTGAATATTGGAGACCCTCTTCATGTTTGGTATTTTAGGATGGAGGTGGATTGGCCTTTCATCCTATTTATGAATGTCCAACTTCACCTTCAATGTCTTCTTTTAACTTTCATTGTGGTGTTCCTTTGCCTTGTTTTAAAATATGAAAATTTTGCCTCTCTTCCTTTAATTTTGACACCCTCATATAAGTGGCATAAATATACAAGCAAGGAGCTTTGAAGTGTGATCTTGAATTCTCTCTATCCCATGGAATCTCCCATTATGAAAGATTTCTTTCCCCTCTTGTTAAAATTATGCATAATAACACAAGACAAGATCATCAGATATTCAAGTTGATGTTTTGGGAAAATAAAAAGTTTCTTATGTAATTAGTAGCTTGAATTTATATGAAATGAATGGAGGTGATGAAACAAGTAGTGTTTTGAAGGTTAAACTATGCCAATGTGTGAGGGATTTAGGAAGTGTGAGTGGGTGAAATATAATCATCTTGTGATCAAAATAAATGGATCTTCTAATGAATTTCACACTAAGGATTTGATATTCTTATCAAAAAAATCCTTCAAAATATGTGCATATGAAACAGATTATAACCATACCATTAATTGAATTTGCCTTCAAAGGAACTCATAAACATTTCTACACTAAATAAACTTTCCTTTGAGGTGAGTGATCAAATCTTCAAATGAGGTATTTATGAGAGCCTTTCCATAATTCACATGAACGTTTATGGGTAATATATATAGGTTTCCACTACTTGAATTATGTGTTCCATTTTTGTACTTTTTAATAACATTTTGCATTGATACATTTTAATGCATAATAGGTAGTTACTCCATCCCTTTGTCTTTCAACTCCATAAAACAAACTTGAATTCCATCCCTTTGTTTTGTTCCATATTTTTCTTTTTTCTTTTTGTAATATAAGTTATTCAATTAAAGAAGCACCCATTTGAGATGATTTCTTCTAGCTTGTCAAAAAAAACTGGAATCAAATTATGAGTATGAGATATGGAAAGAATAACTAATGAGTGTTTTTATACAATATTATTTCGATAGAAAGTCTCAAACAAGAAAAAAACTCTCCCAACATAAAATCTACTAGATTGATAAAGGGATGGAATTTTTTTTCTCGTGGTAAATGTATCCATGTAAACTCAAGCTTGAAACCACCAATAACATGAGATTCCAAGTAACAAGTCTATGAGAATAAATTTTCAATGCAAAATAAAAGTACATTGTAAATGGATTCCTTAAGAGATTTATATACGACCTTTTCACTTTCCTTTTGTATAGAGGCAAAGATAAAATATCAACATAAGATTCAATCTATCTTTTCTCTAGCAATGGATATCATGACTCGATTTCTTCTTCCTTTCATAATACATGAAAAAGTAGAATGCATTTCACTCATCCACAAATTGAATTTTATAATTACAAAGTAGTTGCATGCATCATGAAACTATGCGCCCTCACTTTGACATTGAAAACGCACTATGTGAGGGTTTGGCAAGCTCATTTTTACATGCCAAATTGTAGGTAGCTATAAAAACCTTTAAATATATCTCTTGCAGCCATAAAGTTTGAAAATCAATTTCTAACGATAGAATGATACTTTTAATGCCTTTGTGAACTATGCAATGCTTTGAAAGATGATAAGGCAATTCCATGTTTTATACCATGGCTCTAGATATGTACAGGCCTTCAAAACTTTAGAAATTGTAAGAACAACCAAAAAGAAGAAAGATGAATGATGCAATGGAAAAATAATAAAATGAAAAAAAAATGTAGTTTTATACTATTTAAAGGCTCAATTCTTCATCTTAGAGTAAAAAAGAAGCTAAATAATCAATTTAAATCATTGGGTTTGCTTGCCAAAGTTCCAATCACTAGCTATGGAGGACAAATAACTCTACTAGGTGGGAAATTTTCCCAAGAGGGGAATAGTGCTCAGCATAAAAGGCATGCTACACTATGAGGAGATTGATTTTCCTTTGGGAGGAAAATTTCTAGCCTCAAGCAGATAGATAACCAAATTGTTATCCTTAATCCCTTGTAGCAATTTACCTTTCGACCTTAGCCCAATTTATCTGAAAACAATTTTTTTTTAAATCTTTATCCATCCATGATTAGAATTTTTTTCCTAATTCTAATGGAAAAGTTCAATCCCTCACCTTGGAGGCCCATTTACCTCTATACCCAATGATTTTCCATTCCTAGGAAAATTGTTATATTCAGAAGCTAACAATCTTTCTATTACACCTTAGATTCTCCTCAATGTACCCTATACTTTTTTCCTAAATGTGGACCATCACATGAGCAGATTATGTTCCTTATTGTATGATGAGCCAAAAGTGTGTTTGTATTTACACTATTGTATTGTATTGTACCATGCTTATATTTTCTATGTATTTGTTAGATGCTTATGTCATATCTCTAGACCCCATGTGGTCAGTCATGGCCCATCCTTTTACTCCCCTTCTCAAGATTGACTTTTTCTTTTATGGCTATAGTCGACTACCCCTTTTTGGAAATATCATTTTCATTGATGTCAAAGAAATAGGGAGACTACAAACGTCCAAGATAAATATTGCAAGACGAAGATTGTTGGAAAAATTTCTTTTAGATTATTGATGCTCATTTTGGATACCCTATATTTGAAGGAATTATACCCTAGTTACCTATCTCAAATGGGAGCATAATTTATATGGTTGGAAATATTAATCTGATACCTTTCCAACAGTATATGGAATTCCCTATAAATCCCTAGGAATGAGGAGATATGTATTTTTCCATCCAACAACCCAACCAAATAATTTAGGTTGACTCAGCTAGTCTTTACAGGTTGGTCCTAAAAGTAAGGACACAAATACTATAAATATGATAGATATTCACATTTGTAGTGAAAACAAGCAAGAGATCAAGTATGAGATGCACATAAGTGATCTAAGGCACACTAAAGGATATGGTGTGTCTTTTCGAGATCTAAAGTTGTGCAAGAGAAGTATGAGGGGTTTTCTTGGGAATTTATTGTTCTTAAGGTGTGTTATAAAGGACTAAAGGATTGTGATGTTGAAATGTGTGCTATTTTGAGGTTTTGATGCTAAAATGTGTCGTGTTTTGAGGTTTTTATGATACAGTTTGAGATCATATTTTGGGGATGATGCTATGAGGCTCGCTAGGGCATGAAGGCTAAATGTGACTACATTTTGAAGATATGTATGAAGTATGAATCATGTAGGAGAAGTTATAGGTACTCTGTGTATGAATATCTTGGATTGGTGTCTACACATATATTTTTGAGTTGGCTCTTAGGTGAGGGGACTAGTGTCTCTAGCAGGATGGTTTTTGCAAATATTGTAATAGTAGGTTGGTGCCTACATGTGTTGTTGAGTTGGTTCTCAGTTGAGAAGATTGGTGTCCCCAATAGGTTGGTGCCAATATATTTTTGAGTTGGTGCTCAATTAAGGAGATTGTTGTCTCTAGTAGGTTGGTGCCTACAATATTTGTAATAGTAAGTTGGTGCCTACAATATTTTTAATAGGTGTGCATTTGAGTAGTAGAGTCATGGATAGTTTCGTGACATATGTATAGAGATGAATTCATGAGATATGTGGAAAGTATATATGACAATACTTGACACAAACAAGAGAATATTCATGATAATGGATGAAAGAATGAGCTTAATAGGAATTGCAAAAATGAAGAAGCACTCATTTTCATTAACAATCATGAGGGATGTTTAGTAAAGCATATGACTCAATAAGAGAAACATATTAACATGTGGAAGCAACTAGTCACAAAAAGGAAATATGTGAAAGGAACAACAAGACATGAGAAGATAAACCATCAGGAGGAGTCATACTTTCAAGGGAAAATTGTTGAATGATTATGTCATTAACATCAACTCAGTGAAGACAACTCAAGCTATGAAGACTTGAAGTTAAACATGAATGATTTTAATATACATCAGTGATTAGAATAGAGGGAAGAAAAAATGGAAAATTAGCACCGAAAGAGAGGGAAGAAAGCATATACAAGAAGCCCCACATTGATCTACACGACAAATTACAGAAGTAGATAGGGGAGAGAAATCATTAGAGAGAGTTACTTTTAATTTCAAAGGAGGAGAGAAATAAAAAAAGTAGGAAAGAAAGATCAGAAACATGAATACATGGGAGCACAATTGTTAAAATAAGATATACTGCTAGAGGGGATTACCCTTTTCCATTGCTGTCAAAGGGGGAGAGAAAAATTAGAGCACATGAGGACAGGGGGAGCAATGGTCACAGGGGGAGCATGAGTGTTGCAATAAATTCCAAAGGGGAAGATTGTTGGAAAGTTGGTTGCCATTGATTTCAACCGTAGAAGAAGTCTACAAGAAGCCCCAAAGTCGTGGTCATGAATCCCAAAGTAGAGTGGAGAAAATGAGTATGAAGGACATCATAACTACATGAAAAACCATCATAAATGGATAGTCCTCATCATGTTGTTTCCGATGGTAGGTGGTATGCCATGTGGTTCCTCAAGGTTGAGAAGTTATACTCTCTTAAGTTTGAAGCCTCTAAGTATGACCAATAATCCCTTGATATAAGGTCAAATAAGTTACAAGTTGTCCTGAAATCAATTAAAGGAGAAAAAGTGCAACAAGAAGTTATAGTTCATCCCTAAAGTAAATTAAAGGAGGAACTTGGAAAAGTATAAATACACATCAAGAACCTCTCATTTGTTCATCCAAGCAAGTGTGTGTTTATGGTATGGAGATAGTAGAAGTGGGTCTGCACTTGTGCTAGGAGGATTGGTGATCTCAACAAAGTAAATCTGGTCTAGGATAAAGGAGTACAAAAGTGACTGAACTAGATTTATGATATTATATGTGGGTTTCATTGGTGCAAGGTGCAGATTTTTGAGGTTATCCACAAGTTGCAGTAGAGAAAGGCACGGATGTACATGGTTCATAGTGAAACAAGGTCTAGATGTTCGGGAGTTGACAGTGTATGAATCATATAAGGTGCCACTCTCTTGATGTTGAAGTTGAGGAAAGCATCAGATCTTATGTACCAGGTTTTACAGAATGAAAATGTATGTTATTCTATATTCGTTGAGGCTTGTATCTTGAAGGTCATGGTATATTGTTAAGACATATCTTGGAGGTTATGGTACATGGTTTATGGCATATCTTTTGGTACATGGTTGAGGAATATCATGAATGCTATGACATATGTTTAAGGAACATATTTTGGTACATGGTTGAGGAATATCATGAATGATATGGCATATGTTTGAGGATTGTACATGTTTGAGGCATATATATTGTACATGATGGATGTTTGGCACATGCTTGAGACATATCTTTGGCACATGTTTTGAGGCATATCCTGGTGATGCTAAGAATAAGTTTTGGGAGATGTTCCTGGGGATATTGGAATAATTTATTGGGGTTTTATTAGCTTTGATGATGATTATGTATATGTATTAGTGACAATATATGATTGACAGTGACAGTAATAGAGACAATGAAAATGACAATGATAGGTTGATTATCAGTGACAGTGACAGGTTGATTATCAATGATAGTGATAGTGATAGAGACAATGATAGTTACAGGTTGATTATCAGTGACAGTGACAATGGCAGGTTGATTATAAGTGACAGTTTCACTCACAGGTTGAGTCTCCATTTACATTTCAGAGAGGAAGAAAGGGGCAAGGAAAGGAGGTTGGAGCCTCCTTCCAGTTCATGCTGGAGAATACAGGGATTCATAGCTTCCTTCAGGTTGGAGCTTGTAAACTAGGGGGTTAGAGACTCCTTCCAATTGGTGTTGGAGAATACAGGGAGTCGTAGCTTCCTTTGAGTTGGTGCTCATAAAACTAGGGGGTTGGATCCTCCTTCCAGTTGTAGCTGGATAATTCAGGGAGTTGTAGCTTCCTTCAATTTGGAGCCTATAAACATGGTGTTGGTGCCTCCTTCCAGTTGGTGCTGGAGAATTTTGGAAGTTGGTGTTTCCTATGAATGTAATATTCTCAATATATAAGAAATCATTTTGTGGTTTTCTTCCATTTGGGTTTCCAGTAAAAAATTGTTGTGAAATTTGTATGATGTGATGGACTTTTGAATGTTACTACTTATGGCTATATGTTTATGATATGTTAAATGCAATAATAAGTGAATGGAATTGTAGGCAAGTTAATATTTACATGTTGTGATTAAAAATGGTAAAAATTGCTCAATACTAATTCACCCCCCCTCTCAGTATTGGTGAATATTCCAACATTTGGTGCCTACAAAGATTTATAAAGATAAGTTTTATGGTTTTATCCCGATTGGGTTTCCATGTTAAAATTTGTTCCTTGTGATTTTAGTTTATATGTGATTATTATTTATCATCTAATGAATCATTAGTGAATGGTTAAATAAAGTAAGAAGTATTGTATACTAATTCACCCCCCCCCAATATAAGCGTAAGTTCAACACCCCTTGGTGCTAGTAACTATCACCATTTTGGTGATTTATTATATGGGTTAGGTATGCAATCATCTTGGGGTGGATCTACTAAGATAAATGATCTAGGGGAGATGCATGGTCTCTTACCCCTTTGTATTTGATGTAAAAGTGTTTCTTTTTGTAAAGGTTGTCACACCTATGTATATCACACTTATTTTATTCCTAAGCATGGATCCCTCTCTTATGTATTCATCACACTTTGGCCATCTATTATTAGAGATGCTTCTACATGTTTTCCCTTAGTTTCACATCTCCCAAGGTAGTGTCATAGTTCTCTAGGTAATACACATATTCTGAGACATTGTTCATATCCTTTAAGGCATATTTGGGATACTTTTGAACACACAGACATCATCTACACATGCCACTTTGGAAGTCCTAGAACACTCCTATTATTTCACCATTTTTGGAGGTTTCTTCCACTTTATTTAAGGGCCTATCCACATGTGTGGGGTTTATGATGGCCATGTGGATGTTTTGGGTTATGATTTGACTTGGAGATGGACCTTCATTTCCTTGTGGAGAATATTTTCTTGATTTAAGGGCTTGATCATGCATTCAATACTAATCTTGATGATTCCTTGAGATCATTATGAGGAGGTAATCTACTTTTGAGGTCATTCTCTATGTTTTCATAAGGTCGTTCCACTTGGAGGATAAGAATGTTGGAGCTTCGCTTACTTGGGAAGATACCTTACCTTGTTTTTATGCCTCCACATCACTCCTTCCATGGAAAATTGTACTAAGAGAGAAAATCGGCCCCATTTTTTATGGGATCTTCCTCTTGAATAAGGGTTTTATGTACATGTGGCATAATGTGAATTTGTGTTGACTTAGTCTCCTTCTTTGTGTGGATGGAAAGTCTCCTTTGTTAGTATCCTAGGATAAATTTAGGAAAAATAATTAATAAAGAATGAGAATCATGTAGAAGCCTCCTCTATAAATAAAGGCTCTCCTCTCATTCTAAATCAATGTGAATTACTAGAGATCATTTTTACAAGCCATTAATAAAATATCTTTCTTGGATTTCTTTTGGTCAATTTGTGGAGCTCTCTCTTTATTGTTTATTTTTCTTAGTTCATCAAATACATTATAGTGAATGTTCAGGACTTCTACATTCTATCAATATTGATCCGTTTGAGGTGTTACTTAACTACTTAGAGAGGAGATGTTCTAGGGTTTGTTTCTTCTTCTTTTGTTAAATTGCATAAGTAGTTAAGCCATTTATTTGTTTTTCCTTTTGGTTCCTTGGAAATGGTTTTAAGAATTATATTCAAGTTATAGTTGATCTTTTTTTTGAAGGTTCTTCCCTTGAGGAAACCCTTTTTGTAGGGCCTTGGTTTTCATGACCTATCGTTATTAGACAAGAGACTATTTTTCCCTAAGGTTCTAGTCTCTCATTCTAATCCATAAGCCTTGGATAACCAATTCTTAGAGGGGAATACTTATTGAACCCATAATACCTAAGTGGATATAAGGAACTAAGTCTAACTTCGAACAACCAACCACAAAAACCATAAGATCTGAAATTGTTTTCTTTCTTGTTTTATAAAATAAAAATCCAAAAAAGATATCATAATAAAAATAAAACAAAAATATTCATTTATTTTCTAGTGAAAGGTTAATGTTTTATCTTTCTTTTTAGACATGTTGTAAAACAGCTTGTGCTTGATTGTTTATCTATAACACTAAGAAGGTAAATTTTCCCTCCATCATTGTTCTTTAAGGATTGTTTTGGCATATTGTGGTCTGATTTAAAGAGTTCTTCAAATCCGGAAACTAATTTGCAACATTACAAATTAGATTTAGTGAAACCCTAAACAGTACATGTTTGGTGGTTCAAGGTGTATTCTAACCTTCTCCTAGTCTATACTTCATTTCTAGATTTGTTTTTCAAGTTTATATAACATATCTAGTTGTGAAATTAATCTCCTAGTTGTTAATTGTGTCCATATTTCAATGAGAGATTCTCTTGGTGAAACCCCAAGGGATTTATTGTTCATTATTACAAGTTTATGCTAATTTCATGATTACATATCAAAAAATATTGTAATTTATCAGTGCTAGTTTGTATTTAATGCTGTGACTTATCTATTTTATACTTAGCACATAATAATTAGCTCATAATCCTCTTTATATTGAGGTGGTTTATTCCCTTTGTTTCTTATTGGATATTCTTCAAGCCATCTAATCACTTATTGGGAATTGGTCCATATTATCATATATTGAGGTGTGATGTGTTGAGGTGAATCTTTTGGAGGATAATTATTTAATTGATATTTTTACTTCAAATAGATTGGGATACCCCTTGTGACTTCTAGGAGCTGGTCTAAAGTGAAGGGAAATTGTATTGAGGTTACAATGGTGCATTTCCCAAGTGTGCTTACCTCCTTAGTGTAACTTTTAAAACTTTGAAGTAAAATAACGCATACATATTCTTAAGAAAAACATAAATTAATCAATGGATCATACACACAATACACAAAGATTTTACGTTGGAAACCCCTAACTGGGAGAAAATGAGCCTTCCTTAGTTTCACACCTTTCAAATCTTCATTGTATTAATTTCATCATTCAAAATACAATATATAAAATATTTTAGGTAGTCCACATCTACCAAAACCCTGATCCCTTAATCTAGTATTAATTTAGAAAACCGTTAAAAATAGAAAAAATTACCCAAAACAAATTATGGCGTGCTACCCCAGAGCCGAAGGTTTCACCTAAGTATGGGGGGGAGCCTGATCTAGGTGGATATCAGTGGCCACCCACCTTTTCTGGTTGTCTCAAAACAATTTTCTGACAATTTTGGCAATTTACTATTTTTAGCAGTTCTTAACTTTCAGGGCCATTTTGAGGGCCCAAATGAAGGTTTTTTTATATAGAGTTTCTCAATGATATCCTAAGTCATAATTGAGCCCCCAAAATGAATCTCCTCAATGATACCTTTCCAACGAGCTATCACACGCCTAAAACATAGATCGTATGCAAAAGTTACGACCCCAAGAAGTTGATGTACCCACTTACCCAAACCGGCCCACATGAATTTTGGCGCTTCATCTACTAGGGTTAGGTTTTTGGATGTATAGGTTTTTTTGAATTCCTACTTGTTGTAAAAAGGCCTTCAGAGCCTCATTGTAATCATCTTCCTGCGAATGCGAGTAGCTGTCACATCTCTTCTCAGAGATAAGCTGCCACCATTCTAGTGAGTCTTTCACTCTGTATTTTTACAGTCTTTGTACATTTCTTTCATTAATAGAAATCGTGTATTACTGTATCTCTGTGTTTATGGTTTCATCTCTTATATATTTCTGTTATATTATTGGATATACGTGATATATCTGTGCATTTCTTTATGATATCTCCGCTCTCATTTCGTGCCGAAAATAATCCAGATCAGAGCCATTCCCACCTATGACTCACCCCCCCCCCTCCCCTCCCAGGTGTAGATCCCTAAGAATATTTACACCGTTATATGGTGGGATCATCAAATCCGATGCACCTCCCCCTTCACACACATGTAAAGAATAAAACACATACCCAACATTCTCCTAATTGTTGTTTTCTTTGCATACATGTGGTCACAATATTACATAGTAAAAAATATAAGGCATTAATTCCCATTGTTTCTCTATAATAGGAGAGTTTCTTGGTGCTCACATACTTTTTCAATGAACCTACAACATTCTTCAAAGTGTTAACCTTCTCCAACAACACCTTCTTGTCTTCAAACATGTCCATCACAAAGTGATAATGAACATCAATATTCTTTGTATTTCCATGATAACATGGGTGCTTTTCTAGGATGATTTCACTTTGAAATCACGATCTAATATTATTGGTTGTTGCACCAACCCAATACCTTAACACAATATTTGTAACCATACTTCTTCCCTACTTGCATGAGTGGTTTCCATGTATTCAAATTCTGTATTTGAGAGTGCCACTACGGCCTGTCTTTCTCTCATCCAGTTGATTTATCCTTCAAATAGGTTAAAAAAACACCCACTTGTATGTATTATGTGATCTAGATATTCATCCCATCATGCATCAACAAACCCATGTATGTATAACACTCTTTCCAACCCTGGTCTTCCTTGGTAGCACAATCCATAACTAGTACTGCCATGTAAATACTTGAAAACCCTCTTTCTTGTTGTCCAATGATCCTTCACTAGTTTTGACATATACCTCCTCAAAACTCCCACTACATGTGAAATATTTGGTCTATTATAGACCATTTCATAGAACAAACTACCAACTGCACTAGCATTGAGACCATGGGCCATTTCCTCTTCCTCTACTCGTGTCTTGGGACACTGATCTACAAATAAATTTATACATACAGTAAAAGGAACCTTGATCGGTTTACTTCCTTTCATACTAAACCTCCACAATATCATATTAAAATATTTTCTATGATTCAAACAGAGTTTCCTCATTACATGATCTTTTTTAATCTCGATTCCCAGAATAAAATTAGTAGCATTGAGATCCTTCATTTCAAATTTGAATGATAATTGTGATTTCACCTCTTTCAAAACATCCATCTTGTTTCCTACCAGCAACATGTCATAGACATACAACACTACATAAATGAAGTGATTACCAACCTTATGGGAATATACATCGTGATCATCCGTGCTTCTCACAAATCCCAGTCCAAGGATGTATGTGTCAAAATTTTAGTACCGCATCCTAGTTGATTGATTCAGACCATATAGTGACTTATTTAGCTTATATAGCATCTCTTTATTTCCCTTCACTATGAATCCTTTTGGCTGCTTCATGTAGATTTGTTCTTCCATATCCCCATGTAGGAATGTTGTCTTCACATCCATCTCTTCTACCTCAAAATCAAAAGCAACAGTCATAGATAAAATAAATATAATAGAAGGTAACTTGGAAACAAGAGAACAAATTTCACCAAAGTCAATTCCCTCTACCTGGGAATAACATTTTTCTACTAACTGATATTTGTATTTATCCACTTTTCCTTCTACATTGAACTTCCTATTAAACACCCATTTTCTACCAATGGCCTTTCTTCTAGTTGGAAACTCAACTAGATCCCAAGCCTCATTCTTATCCAAGGAATCTATGTCTTTCAACCATGGCCTTATAGAGTTTACTATCTTCTAAATTCACTTCTTCCATGACAGTTATGGGATCATCATCAATAATAGAAAAAGAAAAATGAGCACAAAAATCAAGTGGACCCTTTCTAGTTGCCTTATTTCTCTCACTAATCTCCTCAATATTGAAGTATGAGGTTCTTCCTCTTATAATTTGTTTTCTTCTGTTGATTCAAATTTTGGATCATTCAATTCAAACTAAATTTTCTTGGGTTATTCTTGCATTAGTAAGAATTATTGTTTGAAACATCTCTAACCTCTCTAAAAACAACATCCTGAGTGTAAATAGTTTTCTTAGTTTCTAGATTCCAAATCTTTTAACCTTTCGTACCATCTTTATAACCAATAAATATACACTTTTTATCTTTATTGTCCATTTTACTCCTATTTTCCTTTGGAAATGCACATAAGCATGAAAACCAAACACTATGAGATGTTCAAGAGAGAGTTCCTTACCGTTCCATGCCTCATGTGAAGTTTTAACCACCCATTCTGATAAGGGTGATGTATTTACTAGGTAACATGTAATACATATTTCCTCTGCCAAGAATTCCCATCCTAACTTGGCACCAGTAAGAATGCTCCTTGATTTTTCTATCCACGTCTTGTTCATCCTTTCTACAACCTCGTTTTGTTGAGGTGTGTATAGAATAGTATTCTTCCTTTCTATACTTCACTTCTTACATAACTCCTCAAATTCATTCCCACAAAATTGTCCACCATTATCTATCCTCAACACTTTTATTTTCTTTTCTGCTTGTTTTTCTACTGGATCCTTAAAATATTTAGATTTATCAAATACCTCAGATTTATTCCTAATAAAATAAATCCATGTGTTCCTTGAGAAACCATCTATGAAAGAAACACAATACATAGATTTACCTAGTGATGGAACAAGAATAGGTCCAAACACATCATGTGTATCAACTCTAAGATCCCCTTTTCTCATGTAGCACTAGATGGGAATCTTACTCGATTATGTTTACCATATAAGAAATGTTCATAGAAATCAAGATCTGTTTGGATATTTAGAAACTTAGGATTTAGTTAAGATCTACTTGGTCTAATACATTGTTAGGTAAAAGTGTGTTTCTTAGTGTGTTTCTTTAGTATGCATTAGTATGCATTTGTAGTTAGGAAATCCGATGGTCACAATATGTTCCCAACATAGAGTGATCTGATGGTTCATATTCTCCTCGATCTTAACAACCATTGATTTGTGGCTTAACACCCGATTGTTCCATGATCTCTATTTAAAGAGCATGGAGGGTCATTTGCCAATGATCGATTGTGAGAAACTCTCTTGTAAAATCTCTTTGTAATCTTTTTATTTTGCATTAATAAACTACTCCAAGTGGTTGCGTTGGTTGGGGCCGTGTATGTTTCCCCGTAGGGGTTTTACCACGTGAAAACATTAGTGTGTTGATCTTTGATCTGGTTATGTGAGTGGTTACTGAATGTGTTCATCCTCTGTTGGAATGCCTATGTTGTCTAACATGGTATTAGAGCCTATTTGAAGACCCGCTCCTGTTGTAGATTGAGATCGTGAAGATGGTTGTCTCATATCCATTTTCTATCATTTTCGTACATTTATGGGTTGAGAGGATTGTTCCATTGCGTCCAGAGCGCTTGTTTCGGTCAAGAACACTTTTCTTTTCACTTGAAAAGGTTTCTGTTTGCCCAAGATATGACCATTTCAGTTAGATTCGAAGGTACAAAGCCTGTAACCGAGATCTAACCCTTGTTTTCATTAAGAAGCGAAATTTTTTTCTTGTGTGAAAATAGGTTTTTTTTAGCATGCTCTCCAACAACAACAACAATCCTCTTCCTAAAAAATACAATATGTTTTGCTAGACCATTAGGTTAAAAGTTGCCTTACTAAGTAAGAGGCCTTGAATTCAAGTCTCTCTTTTGTTACGTTTTTTGAAAAAGTTCATGCTAAAATTGTAAATTGTATTTCACTTCAAATATAAAAGTGAAGCACTATAAGTAACTTTAATATTTCATTTTAGAGTTATTTATTTTGCATGCATCTTTTCTTTTATAAAGTAAATTCATTGTAAAAGTGATACCCACTTCTCTTTATAAAAGTGGGTCACTTCATAAAGAAACTTACACTATCACGTGGTCCTTTGGTTAGCATTTATGCATTTTTTAAAAAGGACATAACTCTCACATTCAAAGTCTGTTTTCAGTGCCATTTTTTTTAAAACCGCATAACTTTTTGAGACATTTCCATCTAGATCATTAGTTTTAGTTTTTAAATCCATATTATCTGCATATTTAATATGGATTCTACAATTAATCTCTTTCTTACTAGCACCAACTACTTCCAATGAAAATATCATATGGAAGATTTATTAATAAGTAAAGGATTGTACCAGATTACCTTGGGAAAGGAAAAATCACCCACTAATGATGATAATAAAGTCAAATGGACTAATAGGAGTGATGAAGCACGTGGGCTAATCAGAATGTCCATCTCTTGTGATTTAAGGTTCCACCTTAAAGAAATTGATGACCCTGAAGAAGCTTGGGAAAAGATTGAATCTGTGTCTGGTAAAATAAATATTATTCGAGCACAACAATTAGAAAATCAAGTATTGACTATCTATCCAAGTGATTTTTCTTTCCTTGGAGACTATCTATCTAAGTTTAAAACACTCAAAATTTTATGTGAAGAATGTGATATAAAAATGGAGGAAAAGTGTTGCATCTATCTTATTCTTTATAAGCTAGGTAGTGAATATTTTGTGTTTGGATCTACCTTTTATGGCATCAGAGAGGCTCTAGGGAAAGCTTATCAAAAACCCACTCTTGAGTCCTTTTTTGCTTCTTTGATTAGAGAGGAAGATAAGCATGTACAACTTGGAGTGATCAACACTGCAGGTACCTCCAACAAAGCCTTAGTTTCCCATCAGAAAGACAAACCCAAGTATCCCAAGAAGAAACATCCTCTCTACAAAAACAAGCAACATAAGGGTCCCAAACCCGCTGATACAACTTAAGCTCCTAATGGTGACAAAGGAGAAAAATATAAAAATAAGAAGACTGACATACATTGCAACTTTTGTGATAAACATGGTCATGATGAGTTCAAATGTTTCAAGAAGATGGCATATTTAGAAGCAGCGATGAAGAAGCACAACATCAATATTGATTCTACTTCTTCTTCTTCTTCTCATGGACATGCACTTTCTACTTTTGGTTTCTCCTTCAATACAACTTTTGCTTCTTCTTCTGATGAGTGACTTATTGATTCTGGAGCATCTTATCATATGGATAAGGATAAAGACATATTTTTTGATCTAAATGAATGTAACACCAAGAAAACATTTGTTGGTGATGATAGATATCTTAGTGTTGTAGGATTTGGAAAAGTTCAAGTAGATAATGGTCATTTCAATGATGTATTATGTGTTCCAAGTCTTTCTTGTAACCTTCTATCCATATATCAAATCACTCATTTAGGTGAAGGTAAAACCGTAGAGTTTTCACCTCACCAAGTTGTAATCAAAGATCTAAAATATCCTAAGCATGTTCTTGTAACTGGAATTGTTGATGATATTACCAGGTTGTACAAGTTTGACATCTTTGGGTCATCATCTTTTTCATCAATTTTTGTTGCTCATAGCAATGAATTGAGCAAACTTTGGCCTGAGCGGTTTGATCATCTAAACTATCGCTCATTGTAGAAATTATGTAATCAATAGATTGTTACTGTTCTTCCTCCTGTTTCATGTAGAGATGGTGTTTGTGCCGGTTGTGTTCTTGGAAAACATCATCAGGACAGTTTTGACAAATGTGCCTCTTGGAATGCCTCAAACCCTTTGCATCTTGTTCACAGTGATTTGTGTGGTCCACTTTCTTCTCCTTCTTTTTATAGGTGAAAGTGTTTCTTAACTTTCATTGATGATTTTTCTAGACATACTTGGGTTTACTTCTTAAAACTTAAGATTGAAGTTTTTGACAAGTTTTTGGCCTACAAGGCCCTTGTAGAAAAGCAATTTAGACATCAAATTCAAAGGTTAAGAACAAATAATGGAGGTGAATATGTGAACAATCATTTTACAAGTTACTGCACTACACAGGGCATCCAAATGCAACACATTGTTCCATATACACCACAACAAAATGGTGTTGTTGAGAGAAAGAACTGCACACTAAAAGAAATGGCTAATTGTATGATCCACTCTAAGGGATTAAGTCTAAATTATTGGGAGGAAGCAATCAACTATGAAAATTACATAGTAAATCGCACTCCCACAAAGGCTCTTAAAAACATAACACCGGAAGAAGCTTGGAATAAAATTAAACAAGATGTAAGTCACTTCTGTGTATTTGGCAGTATAGCATGGGCTCACATTCCAGATGAGAAAAGGAAAGCGTTGCAACCTAAAAGTGAGAAATAAATATTTGTTGGTTATTCTGAAGATGTCAAAGATTATAGACTTCTTCAACCACATTGTAATGAAATTATTATTAGAAGAGATGTTAAATTTGATGAAAATATCTTGGCTTGCGATCTTAATTCGACAATTGTTCCTTCTTCGGCTTGCAATCCATCTTCAGAGTTTTTTCCTTCTTATGTTTATATTATGGTTTCTTCTTCAGATGATGGAAGTGAGGATGAAAATCCACCTCCACCTACTCACCTTCCTCCAAATGAGTCCTTTGAACCTGAACCAGCACCAGTTCCACCACTTCTTAGATGGGTTCGTTCAATAAGAGAAGAAGTTGGTGGTCTTGTCAGTGATCCTTCATATCAACATCAAACACATTCACAGTTCCATTGAGCCTCTTCTCTTCTGGATCAAGTTTCAGAGACTCGTGATGCAGAGACATTTGCAGAAGCTTCAAGTCATCTAGATTGGGATACAACAATGAATGAAGAGTATCGTTCTTTAATGGAAAATGATACTTGGGATCTTGTACCTCTTCCAAAAGGAATAAAACTTGTCATATGTAAATGGGTCTACAGAACTAAGTATGCATCAGATGGAACTGTTGAAAGAAACAAAGATCTGTTAGTTGCCAAATAATTTTCCCAAGTTGAAGTAATTGACTATAATGAAACATTTTCCCCTGTAGCCAAAATGAATTCCATCCACCTTGTTCTTTCCCTTACTACCTCGCATAAATGGGAGTTCCATGAGATGGATGTTAAATCCTTCTTCTTGCATGAAGATTTGCAAGAATAAATCTACATGGAAAAACCTCCTTGGCTATGTCCATAATGAATCTAGCCTTGTTTGTTGCCTTAAGAAATCTCTTTATGGTATTAATAAAGATCCTTGAGCTTGGTATGTCAAAATGGACAACTTTCTTATTGACATCAGATTCTCTAGATGTCATTTTGATCTTAATGTCTATACCAAGAAAGTAGGAAGCCATCTCATAATCCTTGTCCTTTATGTTGATGACCTTATCCTTACTGGTAGTGACTCAAAACTTTTAAACCATGTGAAATCCAACCTTAAGAAGAAATTTGCAATGACAAACTTAGGGTTTTGGCACTATTTCTGTGGCCTCCAAGTTTTGCAAACCAATGAAAGAATTTTTCTTTCCCAATCTAAGTATGCTTGTGACCTTCTTCGTCGCTTTCACATGAATGATTGTAAACCAACCCCTTCTCCCTTCTAGTTTGGATTCAATCTTACTGTCACCTATACTTCTCCCAAAGTTGATGCCACACTGTAACGTCAGTTAGTTGATAGAATCTTATACTTGACTCATACCCGTCCAGATATTTCCTTTGTTGTTGGTCTTGTTGCCCGGTATATGCAAACACCCCATGAAATCCATTGGAAAGAATCTAAAAGGATACTTTGCTATGTTCGTGGTACAATTCAGTTCAAGATACATTACAGTTCAGGGGGGACTCCTTTATTGGTTGGTTTCACTGATTCAGACTGGGCCAATGACCTTGATGATCAGAATTCTACTGCAGGTTATGTTTTCAACCTTGGTTCAGGACTTACCACTTGGGCCTATAAAAAACAACAGTATATTGCACTTTCTTTAGCAGAAGCAGAGTACTGAGTAGTGATAAATGCAAGATAGGAAGCCTTGTGGCTTTGACAAATCCTTTCAGAGTTTGGATTTCAGCAGCAACATCCAACCATCCTTTGGTGTGGCAATCAGAGTGCCATCAATCTCACCAAAGACCCAGTTCAACATCAATGCAACAAACACATCAAGCTACACCTGCACTTCATCAGAAACCTCATTCATGATCAAGTTATTGAAATGCTCCTTTTCCCTACAGAAGATCAAGGTGCAGACATTTTCACAAAGTCTCTTACAGAAGCAATTTTTTCCAAACTTCGATCTATGTTAGGATTTCATAAAGTTGTCATTAAGGGGGGATAGGCTCTAATGCCTCCTTCCTTCTCCTATTGTGTCATTATTGTAAATCCTTCAATCCTATCCCAAGTTGTTCTTAAAGGGGGATGCTAGGATATTTAGACACTTAGGAGTTAGTTAAGATCTACTTGGTCTAATGTGTCGTTAGGTAAAAGTGTGTTTCTTAGTGTGTTTCTTTAGTATGCATTAGTATACATTTGTATTTAGGAAATCTGACAGTCATGATATGTTCCTAACATAGAGTGGTCTAACAGTTGATATTCTCCTCAATATTAATGACCATTGATTTGTGGCTTAACACCCAATTGGTTCATGATCTTTATTTAAAGAGCATGGAGGGTCATTTTTCGATGATCGATTGTGAGAAAATCTCTTGTAAATATCTCTGTAATCTTTTTCTTTTTCATTAATAAACTGCTCCAAGTGGTCGTCTTGGCTGGGTCCGTGGATGTTTCCCCGTAGGGGTTTTACCATGTGAAAACATCAGTGTGTTAATCTTTGATCTGGTTATGTGAGTGGTTATTGAAGGTGTTCATCCTCTGTTGGAATACATGTGTTGTAGAACAAGATCTAGGGTGCAATTAGACATACCTTCAACCATACCTTTACTATGTAGTGTTTGAAGGCCCTTTTCTCTAATATGTCCCAGTCTTTTATGCCACAACATGGTTTTCTTTCCAAGGATAGTATGGATCATGTCTTCATTATTTCTCTTCTCAGAGACAATAGAACTCTTACACCCATCAGTATAAGTGCTTCCAAACAACTTGTATAGAGTTCCACACCAAACTCCCCTCATCAACATCATTTTTCCTTGTACCATCTTGCAAGTTCCCTTTCCTAATAAAGTATCCACACTTGCATCATCCAACTTACTTATATATATTAGGCTCCTAACTAGATTTGGAATGTGTAGAACCCCAGGGAGAGTTCTAATCCTTCCATCGTTTAACAATATCTTACCTCTTCCACATCCCATGATTTTGGTTGTCGATTCATATCCTAGGAAGATATCATCAACATCGTACTTTCCATGTTCATAGAACCACTCCATGTGATGAGTGATATGAAATGATGCACCTGATTTGATCAACCATACACCATGATATGCATGTGTACCTATAGATTCCACGTAAACATCTTATTCTTCTTCTTTATAGGTTTTCACCTCTTTGGAAGAGGCATAATTAAATCTCTTCGATTTTTCAACATTCTTCGACTTGCAATCTTTCTTATAATTCCTAGATTTACCATGTTTCCAACATTTCCTCAAATGTTTTCCTAGAAATTTAGATATGCCTCTAAATTTACATCCTCCCCATAGACTTATTTTTATTCTTATATTTGGGCTGACATCTTACAAATAGAGAATTTTTTTTTATGAATATCCATGCTCTTTTGCTTCATCTCTTCCAATAATACGGATGCAAATACATCCTCATAATTTAATGCATATTGAGTGGTACTACCATTTGCTACAATTATATTATATGAGGAGTCTAGAAAAGAACATAAAAAAGTAATACACTTATCTTCTTATGTAAGCTTAATATCAATAGAGCCAAGTTTACTTACTAGAGTATTGAAGGAATTTATATGCTCTGTCAAAAAATCGCCATATTCCATCCTAAGATGATACAACTTATTTCGAAGAAACAACTTCTTTACCAGAGACTTTGACTGATACAGATTCCCTAACTTCTTCCATAGTTCCTTGGTTATATCTTCTCCTGAGACATTCAATAACACTAAATATGCTAGGTAGAGTTGAATTATATTCCTTTCTCTTCTATCTAGCTTCTCCCAACCTTCTTTCTACATAATATTAGTTTGTGTACCAAGTAGGTTGTGTACCAACATCCAGAACGATCCATTGTTATTTTTCTACTAGAATTTCCTTCATCTTGAACTTCCATAGATCAAAGATTTGATCATTGAAATTATCAATATTGATTCTATAACTGCTCATTATTATCACTCAACACATGAATCACCATCGCAAATCTCCCACTAGTCCCAGGTTTGTCACAAACCTAATATAAACTTGATATATCAATACAAAGCCAAACCCTCAACAAAAAATGAATCCCCTTGAATCCAAAAACATGTGCTAATACCACATGTAAGTTTTAAACCTATAAAGGAAAACAATACATACACATTCTTAAGAAAACAAATAATAATCAATGACTCATACACATAGTACAACGAGATTTACACTAAAAACCCTTAACCATGAGAAAACTATCCTTCCTTGGTGTTGCACCTTTCAAATATTCATTGCATTAATTTAACCATTCAAAATACAATTTATACAATATTTTAGGTATTATGAAGCTACCAAAATCGTAATTCCTTAATTTGAGATTAATTTAGAGAACCACTAAAAATAGAGAAAACCGCTAAAATAGAAAAAAAAATCCCAAAAAACAATTTTGGGGTACTGCCTCGAAGCTGAAGGCTTTGCCTAAGCAGAGGGGTCCAAACATGGTCCCCCATACAACCCCATTGGTGGAGTGCCTGATGCACATGTACATTGTTAGGTGGTGGGCACTGTGATTTTCAAATTCGACGCACGCCCCCACACACATGCAAATAATATAACACATACCCAACACTGAGCACCACATTTGGGACTTTCATAAGGGTGCTAATTTTTGCATTAGCACTTCCCAAGTGATTGATTTCATATTCTTCTCTAAAAAACAACTCATAAATCTAAGTAAAACTCCAAAATTACTTTTCTAATTAGGATCATCATTTCTCTCTATATAACATATCTCTTATTAGATGCTAGACTGATTTTTCATAACTATTCGTCAAGTTCATGGCCTTTTCCAGCTTGTTGGTGATCACACAGGTTCATAAGAGCTCCAATAAGTTCATCTCATTCCACACTTTGAAACAAGGTTTGAAACTTGATTCTTGGACTCTTAGACTCATAACCATTCTTCACAAGAAATGTTGGGATAAAAAATAACCTTGGAGAAGCCTTAAAAAAACTAAATTAAAAACTAATTAAATTGAATGTCGACAAGTCCCATTGGTTTTTGGCCTTAATAAACCCATTAATATTTTATTTGATCTTGGATTATTGAATTTAGTATTACTAAGTGTATAGGAAACTCAAAAACTTTCAACAAGTGTTTGGAATCCCTATTCCAACTCTATCTAAATATATTTTATAAACTAGGAAGTCTACATGACCTTACTTGCAAGAAATTACTTAATCATTGTTTTCATAGCTATGAGTCTTCAAATCAAATTTTGTTCATTTTTTTGAGTTAATATGCCCCAAAACATCTAGGTACCCCTTTTTGAAATTTGAAAAATCATCTTAATGAATCACCAAAAATGTGCACAAAGTGCCTCAGAGGACAAAATGGATTCTTCATGGATAATTGCTTCACTAAAAACAAATTTTCCTTTCATATATTTCATGCGTGCCATGTGGAATTTAATCTAGGTGTTTGACATTTTCAAGATCTTGATTTGATTTTTAAATCGTGAAGGAGGCCTTTGGATGACAAGTTCACCTAAGAGGAAAAAAAGGAAAATCCTACCATTTCAATCTATAAATTGTTTGCAATACTTCTAGTGATTGCAATGGAGATGTATTTGAGGATTTTATAAAACATTGTAAACTATGCTTATGCATGTGGATTTGAATATTTCCTTCATTTCATCACTTAACATGCCATTCCCACCATGTTTGATATTTCATTTAAAGTCCTCAACTATGTTGGCTCCATGGTTATGATATTCCTTCTCTAGATGCAACCTACTATCACTTCCATATGTTTTAATTCTTTATTCATTAAATTTTAATGTCATTCTTGTGTGAATTTTATACTTAACACATACCCATTTGTCAACCATATACCAATCATATTTCCACCCATAGGTATAGTACACAAAGACTTGATTTGATTCATTGGAGCGTAAGGTTGTATTAGGGACCCACCTTATGTGTTGTACAACAATTGGTTTTGAAAGGTTTAAGTACCGACCTCCTTCTAACATGTGTGTATCAAATGACTCCTTGACCTCTGTATGGTATTCTCATCGGAATATTTATCAAGAAGGAGAGTCGATGTACGTGGGGAAACACTCGCTCTCTTTCGAGACAATGAAAGAGATTTGGATTAAATGGAATGCGTTGATAAAGGTTGTATATAAATTATGTGTTCCATAGGGTGAGGGGTCAACCTTTGATGATTGATATGACTATTTCACAGGAATCATCAGAGCCAATATCCTTTTGACACATCACCATGTGGAAGGGGTTCATGGGAAAAGGTGCATGGTTTTTCATGGTATAGTTATCATCGTCGGTATGAGAAGAGAATTTGCTTTGGGTGCTCCCCCCTTACATTCTCCCAACGAAAACGTTAAAGAATCATCGTCGTCAGATGATTTATATGGAAATGTAATACCGTATGACTTTAGAGACAAAGGTCTGATGATGCTTAAGCATGGGTCACATGGGTAGAGGATTTGGGCATATTTCTGCAGAAGGGATTCATACAAAAGTGCTTAAGGTTCTTTTTTAGATGGAAAGGGGGCCATTAGTCAATTTATCTCGGATTTTTGTTTAGCACTAGTAATTTTTTCCATAAAATCAAATAAGGAAATTTTGTACAAAGAGTAGTCTTATGAATGAGTAACTAGTTGGGTTAATAGTGATTAGTACCTTGCTGAAAATTTGGTAGGAGGGTACCCACTCTCGAGATTTAAGATCGAGAGTTTTAGTTGGATGTTGTGGATGTCACAATAGGTTCTCAAGGCTGTATACATGGATGTGAGAGGAAATAATTTTCGTATACCCTACATGATTCTTATAAGCATTCAAGGATAGTAACAACACTTCAAAGCACCACACATGACCTCTCAATGATATTTTAGTCACCTAGGAATAATAATGATGCTATGGGGCCCCTTGCATGGTCCATTATCCTTGATAGAAACTCTTGGTACCTAATTCCTTGGCTTAATTTTACTCCTAAACATAGTCACCAAGGGTACACCAATTGTCAAAGTTATTCCCATACTCATAGGTACAAATATTTCCCTTGATAGTGCCTTTATGGTGTGTTGGGAGCTCGTGCATGAGCCATGAGCATTAGAGGAACATCATAGGGCCTATGTCTCTAGGTTTTGGTCCATGACCATGGCTTAGACCACAAGACCCATCCTCACTACACAAAATTTTAAACTCATAGCTATATCCTAGTTGAAAATTCTAAGCACTAGGTATTGTTATCAAGGATATAGACATGGTTGCAAGAGGAAATAGTTTCCTTACGTCCTACGAGAAATGATCTTAAATCATAATCTAAATTACATGACACATCAATGTTTAATGCATTTCATCAAAATTGTTCTCAGCTCCAACTTGTAGGCCAACAATTATTTTTCTTATGTTTTTCATAATGCATGTGTTTTTATCCTATATAAACATGCACACATTTTTAGTCTATAGAAATTCACACGTGTTTATTTTTATATAAAAATGAAAAAAAACACATCCCAACATCACTTATGTACATAAACCTATTAGAAAATGTAGAGCTACAATAAATTCTCATGAATATTTCTCATGCAAAGAGTTCTATATCATTTAGTTAATGACTCGAGGAGATCCTTTTACAACATATCAACATCGATCCTTGGTATAATGGGAGAATTATGTAATCAAGAAGGAATAATGGAAAGGAAAAATAAGCCTCTTTAAACTATTCAAGAAATTAGAGACAAAGAAATGTTAGATGTGGCTAATTCAAGGCATTCAATTTACACTACTTCAATTCTAATCACAACCAATGTTGTAGTTCTTCCTACCAATTCATAATAGGAAAAACATGTAATGTCCCCCACCTCTTAGAGAGGTGATGAGGAGACTCAGTGGCCTGGGCACCCCCACTAGGTCATAGTCTCACACTGAAGGGGGGAAAGTCAAGAAGTTAAAAGTTATATTTTTAAGTTGACTTAAGAAAGGAAAAGAATAAAGGAGTAAAAGATAACTCAACAAAAGAATAGAAGATTAACCCTAGGATTTAACCTAACTCAACAGAGAATTAGAAGGAAAAGTATAAGTAAGAGGTTGGGGTGCACCTATTACTCATTTTGGTTTTGGATTAGTATTCGTTATTTCTCTTGAGCATTCAGTTTGGGGGTTTTGCTGTACAAACCCTTGTGAGCAACTCAGTGGTGAAATATCCACTCACCTTGTTCTGTAGCTTGGTCTCGGGGATGAAAGACTCCTCCACACCTTTCTAGTCTCAACCCATCTCCATCTAGCACTTCATAATGTAGCAAGTTGTACTGTTCTTGTGTTTCCAGCAAGGGCGCACCATCATCTGGAGGGAGGTTCGATCCAGCTTATCCTGAGGGCCTGGGGCCATTTCGACAGTTGGGTTTTGTTTGCAGGGGAAGGACCATCAATTTGAGGGATTTTCTGGAGGGTTATCATCATTCTACATTTGTCTTCAGATTAGGACGTCTTGGAGCCATAGGGGACGTCCTGTAATTCAGTAAAACTCAGATCTAGGGAGATCTGCTTGAGATATGAGTCTGAAACTTCTCCCACGGGATTCTCATAGCCCGATCTATATTCTTGGAGAGTTTCAGAGAATTTGGAGGCCTCCTTCATCAGGGCCGAACCAGCTAGGGTTTCATTCATCTAGTGGGGCACCCCATTCAGTGGGAAATTCAGATCTACGGGGTTTGAGAGTGGATTTAAGAATTTGGACATCTGGGTTGTCCTTACAGTTGCCCGATCTATCATTTGGCATATTTCTCGGGATGATTGGAAACTTTTGGTAGCAGGGAAGAATTATTGAGGGCTTCAACATTCTAGCAGGACGTGGCACTTTCCAGCTTGGAGGTTGAGCATTAGTACGGCTCAGATCTGCTTGATTCAGTCTTCATTGTATATCCAGCCTTTGGAGGCTTTTTTTGTATTGTCGGGAGCATTTTGTAGCAGCTCATATCTATTGCTTGTACGACCATTTGAGGTTTATGCCAGATCGGCCATCTATTGTATTGATCTTACATTGCTCATAATAAAAAGGTCAGATCTTTGCTTGTGCTTCTACATTTTGAATATATTGTGATCTCCATGTGTTGATGAATCTTGTATGCACTTAATAACTCAATAAATTAGTAGTAGTTAGTGATTCCAAGAAAGAATTTGGCTTGGGATCATTACAAAACACATGCATTCAATGGAGGAGGGATCAGTTTCTACAAAAATGGATAAAAATACACCTAAAATCTCTACTCGACAAGTGAGGTGTGGGTTCTCAGTAGGGATCATTTCAATTCTCACATCAATTTAATTTCAAATGAATATATTTCCATGTAACTAGGAAATGGATGAGGCAACAAGAGGTCACTTTTGATCTATTGTAGTTATGTAGATGATAAAATTAGGGAGGAAATACATGTAGAACCTTCTCGTAAAGATGCTCCTAGGGTCCAAACTCTTTTGGAACAAGTATATTTTCTTGAAATTATATATAAGGATTTTCATTCACCACCATTTTTTAAACTAGAAATGGAATGAACGCTACAACATCCTATTGAATCTCCATAGCCTCCTAGTGATGTATTCCATATTATAGATGTAACTCCAATATATCCATTGTACCAAGTGCACCAAATAAATCCAAAATGTATCTAGGTGTATGAAAGTATCATGAGTTCCCTTGAAGGTAAGTTATATAAATGATACATTACTTATGAGACTCAAGAAATAATTTGAATCAAAATGTTTTGGAGATAAATGCCAGTTATTTTCATCTTGCTAAAATATAGGTGTTGTGTTCTCATTAGAAAAAAATTAGGCATACAGATATGATAAATAACTTAGAATCAAGTAATCATATTGTTAGAATCCTAGTATATGCTTTTATAAAAATTGGTAATAAAACTCATTTTAAAGATCATAATGAAACTTGTTGTGTATTCTAACAAGAAATCGTAAACAAGAAGATAAGAAATATTCATACTCAATCCAACATATAATATTGTTAAATTGAATGTCAAAACTCTTTAAAATTATTATATTAAAAGATAACATATTGACACAAGTAGGAAAATGGATTTTTGGGCCTTTATTGGTAGGCTAGCACATTTTGATGTGAATTTAATTGAAGTAGTTAAGGGATTAGCACATTCTTTTTGGCAAGTTAATATCATGCCTTCTTCAAACTAGAAGGATATACTAAAATTAGGAAGGGGTTCCAAGGACCATTAACCACACATTAAAATATTTCTTGACACAAAAAAAATAGAACTATATGAGATATTCATAATGAACGCAGAGCATTAAACCTAGGCCAAAGAACTTTTGAGAAATAAAATCCTAGGTATTTTATAATAAACACACACTATAACACTTGTTGTTGTATATACCACATATAATTTGGCCATTATTATGACACATATGTATAAATTCATCATTTTTTTCATTCTAACCATGTGTATGAATGCCCGACGATAATACTACCAACTTCATCAAGGAACTTCATTCATAGCATCATGTGTGATAGTCCACGGGGACAAACATATTATACAACATATTATTTAGATGGGACATACTTAAGGTGTGGTGGAATGACATTATTGATCTAATGTATTCACAAGAGTGAAGATCGTGAATTTGGGAGTATGGTCTGCAATATTCCTGATACAATATATTATGCATAACAAAAAATATATAGAAGGAAATGATAGAATAATAATGATATATCCAAAATAATATCAAAAAAACACCAGAAGAACACCAGAATAATCACCAAGAAGAGAAACTTTATTATGATAGAAATGCTCACTTGCCTCTTCGAGGGGGAAACCTCCAAAAGAGCAGAGCTCTATTACAATAATCTCCAAGGAAAAATATACAATACCTCCTACTCTTATTTTGATCCAGATTTAGGAGCGGGATGAACTAATTAACATACTGAATACAATAAACACAGAGATATGAAGAACAACACAGATATCCAGTGAATAATATCTTCTATTGAATAAATGAAATAGGATGAAATTGTAAAATTGTAGAACTGAAACACTTGCTTGAATAGTGGTATCTATCTCTGAGAAGAGATGTGGCTGCTAAATGCATCTATCTAAGCAGAATGATTACAATGAGGCTCCAGAGGCCTTTTTGATATTACTCATGAATTCCAAAACCCTAGACATCCAAAAACCTAACCCTAAGAGGTGAAATGCCAAAAGTCATGTGGGCCCCTATGGGTAAGTTGGTACCTCAACTTCCCAGGGTCGTAACATTTGCATACAACCTCCATTTTAGGCGCGTGATAGCTTGTTGGAAAGGTATTTCATAGAACTACACATTAACCCATAAAACTCTAACTCTGTTTACATGTTGACTATGGGGAGCCAAAAAAACATTGTTTAGGCTCCAAAACAACCCTGGAAGTACAACAAGATGTGCTGACATGAAAAGATACAAAATAAGCCAGTTGGATTAGGTGAGAGGCCACCAGTATCCACCTGGAAGATGTGTAGGGATTTAAAGATCCCTAGAAGTGTAGAACCCATAATTACAAAGAAGTACAAAAGAACGTGTTGAACTAAAAATGGACAAGAGGAGCCAGTTGGAATAGGTGGGTGGCCACCAATATCCACCTAGATCAATCCTCTCCCCTTAGGAAGAAATGGTCTCCATTGCATTGAGTTCCTCCATCAGGTGAGGAAAATTCTATTGGATTTGGCCCTGGGTGGGCCACTTTCCTTGGTGTAGGAGTTGCCCTACCTTAACAACCTAATAAATATGGATCCTCTATTGGAGAGTACCCTTGACCTATGTGTCCACTATCTAATATGTGGATTATTTTTCCATGCAGTCAATCTTGAGCTATGTTGGTGTCAGTTGTTCTACAATCTCTGAGGTGTCCAATAATGCTGAAAAACATGGCCAAAGGAGGTCCACATTGAACACTGGGTGCAAGCCAGGGAAGGGTGGATTTTTTAGCTCAAAAACATTGATACCCACAACCTTGGTGATAGTGTAAGGCACATAGCGAAGTGGGAGGAGATTCTGGTGGGGGCCTTGTTGGACACACCTACCACACTTAGAGGGGGGGGGGTGAATGAGTGTGGGGATATTTTTCACAAAAAATCCTTAGTTAACATTCAACATTTGATCATTACTCATTTATATCATTTATAATCAGTTAGATGTGAATACATATCAGTAACATATATCAACAACATATCATCAACAAATCATCTCCACAAGGAACACAAAGAACACAAGATGTATGTACAATTTTTCCTTTTATTATGGACTTCAATCTAGGGGTTTTTCAGCAACAACTGAATAGAATAAAACTCTACAAGATTACCAGATCTATATGCAAGACTTAGCTTACATTCTCAGCACCAACTGAGATGAGGCAACAATCCTCAACAAATATCAATCTGTCAACATAAACAAGTGCATCAACCATGCACCAACCTGTGCCAAACAACCTGCAATCAACCTGTAACATAAACAAGTGCATCCAAACATGTACAAATTATATACCAATCATGTGTCAAGTACTCATCCATATGTACCAAAATCATCAACTATACACCTCATGTATGTGCCAACCCATCAACTGCTTGTCTCAACCATGACTAGTTTTGGATTAGTCAAAAACCCCAACTTGAAATAATCATAACTTTCTTCCTGTCAGGAATAAAGGTCTGAAACTGATACACAATGTCCTTCAATGTGTTTTATGCAATTCCTCTAGGTCTCACTACTTGGAACCTCTCATAAACGAAGTTATGGCAAAAATGGCATACCTTGTTGAATTCTAGCTTATTCTAGAGAGCGACCTTATAGAGCGTGCCCTGCATGGAATATTTGTTGAATAGATATAAAAATGTTATAAAGAATATTTCATAATGTAATATAACCAAAACAGTTGTTTTCACTGAATTTGGATCTTTTATGAATAATTTATGACGTTTTTACTCGAAACACCTGTTTTAGACTAGTTTCAGGACTAGCCACAAACCCTATTTTCCACAGAGTGTATATCCAAAACTACAATGACCCACAAGCTGAATTTGTTTCCACATATACTTGGATATGTTTCATCAATGTCATATCAATCCCACGATCTGACTCATTATAGAAAAAACATTATAGTGAAAATTGTGAGTTGGCCTGTAAATAACATACCTTAGAAAGCATCATGAAAATAATTTATCCTCCCTTCAATTCCGGCCCTTTTTTCTTCACCTTCCTTCAGAAATTTGGCTTATATATCCTTGGTTACCTCAGTCACCTATAGATCTTCAATATTCTCAAGTGTTCCACACCAAAAATGCTCAAGAAGCTCTCCATCAATACTCCAAAAGATATTCCCACAAGAAGCTCTCCATTGATCCACAAAAAGGATGATCTACAAGAGACCATTGCTATCTTATTTATACTTTCATCCTCTAGGTCACTTAACCCATTTATAGGTCACTTAACCTATTTTCCTTATTTTAGGGTTACCCACTTTCCATAAATAGAAATTTCTCAAATATTTTATCATTTAAATATTCCTTCTTGATTTTCTCATCTTACTTTATCATTTCTTGATTTTTTCACTTCTCTTTATTATTTAAATAATACACATTGACTTTTTCACCTTACTTTATCATTTAAATATTCATTCTTGATTTTGTCACCTTACTTTATCATTTCTTGCTTTTGTCACTTCTCTTTATTATTTAAATAATCCACCTTAACTTTGTCACTTTCCTTTATCATTTAAATAATGATTTCTTCTTTTAGGTCACTTTGACTTATTTGACCTTGGGGGATTCAAGCCTTCATGTGGGGGTCCTTCATCTTCGTAAGGC